>VDFB02379295.1:0-22285 GCA_007258455.2 Sequoia sempervirens
TCTATTTGCAATAAATGAAAATTGGGGACTATACATGCACAATGCCCTTGTTAAAATGCGATGCGTGGACAGAGACACTGGATGCAAAGACATGACTATATCAAAGAACATTACAAAGCCATGGAATATTTCAAATAGCAACAAAAAAATAGGAGTTGATTAATTTTTTCCCTTTCTCATGCTAAGAATAATATACAATTAGAAAGATACAAAACCACGAGGCAAATAAAGGAAGAGTGCTCAAGTTAGAATATTAGATGAATGAGTAATGGGTGTAACATAATGTTGTTGTTTGAAGGATTGTTTAATGTATTCAACACTAGATAAAGCAATGAAGTATCAATGTACACTAATTAAGGTCATATGCAAAGATAGGAATAATACTAACCATGAATGAAATATTTGCAATAGCAACAAAACATTGGGAATTGATTAAATTTTTCCCTTTCTTATGCCGAAAGTAATTTGCAACAATACAAGACCCACTATAGATGTAGAGATGTAGGAAACTATAAAATGAAACTCTAAGAAATATAGGAACTTACCAACACCTCATTTTTTGTTTCCAATACGATAGACACAAACCCTGTCAAGAGGCACAGGCTTCACTCATCAAACAATCTAAGCAAACGAATAAACAACGCAAAAAATGACAGTGTAAAAGATATAGGAACTTACAAATGTCTCCTTTTTCGCTTCCAATATGATAGGTATAAACGCTTTCAATAGACACAAATTTCATCCTCGTTGAGCAATCTAAGCAAATGAATAAGCAATGCAAACAATCCTTTTCTTGACAGACTTAAAACTTTACACCATAAGCCATTAATGAATTGGAAAGGCATGCAAACTATAAAAAATATATTGTAAAAGATATAGGAAGTTAAAAATCCAAATAAACACATAATGTCCTTACACAAAAAAGACATGTGAACTACCATCAATAACTATAGTCTATGGCACATGAACAATGACTCATTTGAGATACATGTAACAAGATGTCATTATTTAAGAGACTTGGTTGCATGATTTGTGAGATATGCCACCATTTTTCAATGAAATTGATAATTTAATATACTGATCACCTACTATGTATTGTTTATCCATTTTCAAACCCACAAACCAAGTTGTTCAAAATAGCATTACAAACAAGGCCATAACCATTTTCTTGCTATCCAATTCTTGAAAGAATACAACATTGTATGTAAAAGCATTAGGCATCTTAGCAGAGATATCTTCTATTCCACACACAAGCAACATTGGTTTTTTGTAGTTTTTGTTTCACCATAAACATGTATTACTATGAATTGCACAAAAAAAAAATGCAATCCATGAAACACTACTAATTTCTGATTTTGAAATGCAAAGCAAAGTCATTTATATCAATAGCATATATGTTTGAAAGAGACCAATAGTCAATTGTGAAATTATATAGTGCACATAGGAAGTTAAACTAAATCATTAGACTAGTCTTCATTAAAACGTCAATAAAATTGTATCGTCATTGATATTTTCAACAAGAGCCATGCTATGCAGCTTGTTTGACATCTTGCTTTTTGATATTGTTCTATTTTGCTATGTTCTGCCGCTTGTATCCTACATCACAAAAATTTAGCATTATGCTTCTCACAATGTAGTTGTTACAATATTCTATGAAGGAATGAGAATCAAAATTACAATACTGCAAGGTAAGCACCCATGCTAAGCTGACAATTTGGATGATGCAATTATCCATTGCAAGTGTAAATGTTCCTTGTAATTGAAACTGTCGTAACAAGAACATTACTGCAGACATGTCTTTCCTGTAATTTTCAAATGGAATTACAGCTAGTTGGGGGAAGCTGTTTTGTAGCTACTATTTGTACAGATAATAGTCCACGAGTTTTTTTGTTGTTTGAACAGTGCATTGGAGAAAATGCATGTATTCAATTTTTTTGTCAGTTGCACATGTTGTGCATCGTGCAAGATCAATTTTTGATGTTTGTGTTAAAAAAACCCTTTGTTTACATGACATGCAAACTGGTTCGTATGGGGGAAAGTTGACATGCAAACTGGTTCGTATGGGGGAAAGTTGACATTTTTAGGCCTCAGTGTTCCAGTCATCTGGAATGGCAATGCACATGTAATTAGTGTGAAATTACAAGAATGCAATTTCAAAAGTTTTTACAAGAGTTATAAACATCAGAATAGCAAGGCACACATGACAAGTGCTTTGAATCAGAATCCTATACTATTATGTGAAACGTAAATATTTTAGGTGTTTACTTCCATGTTTGAGGACTTAAGTGGTTCTAGGAAGGCTTTTGTAGATGCATCATTGAGCTCGTCAATGAAGCTGGACTGTGTTGTTTTCATTACACGTGCCTTTTGTCCCAGATTGAATAATATTCCTGAACAATATGAAAGGGGTTTTTGTTAATGCTAGGATTAGTTGAAGTGTGGCATACAACTTTGCATGGCTGGTGGGGACTATAACCTGTAAAATATATAATTGTTTAGATGGAGAATTCAAATGAAAATCAATTTAAGAATTTTATGGCACTAAACTAGATTAAAAAATGTATGCCATAAAACATGTACATTAATTTAATCAAAAGGAGACTGTTAAAATGTAAATGTTGTTAATGCAGAAATCCAACTTATAAGCAAGTACATTAATTGTACAAAACATCTTACAATAACCATATCATGGGACTCTCCATCTTCAACTTGTAGCTCATATTGCATTGGTGCTTGATGGTGACTACTAACAACAATGCCAATTGTTCCAATAAAGTATTGGTTGAACTTGATTGGATGAGCAGCGAGATGGATGTGTTAGGAATCAATATGTGTTCCTTATAGACTTTTTCAATCCATTGAATGGTGCTTTGAGGGGTTAATACAAGGGAGTGGTCAACATCTCCTCTTTCATATTGTGTTTTTTTTCCTAATGACAAAATTTGTGAAATGCACACTTGTATGAGGCAATAATAGCGGCATAAATGTGTTAATTAGTTTATTGTTAATATTTACAGTGATTGCCATTTAGCCATGGTTTTCAACCAAATCAATATGCACAATTGTTTCTTTTGCTGGTGAGCCAAGATTTTTTCTAACAACAGGGCCATAAATGGCTAAAATATCACCTTCAAATGTTGAAGTTGATTGTTTTGTGCATATGTCAAGTATGCTTGATGGCTGCACAATTTCTGCCTTAAATTTGTACATTGCAATTTTATCAATGACAAAAACTAAATGGAAACTTAAGCATACACAAATTCAAGCTATATGTGACATAAATGGGGTACAACAGTTACCTCTTTTCTTCTTGTTTGTCGTCCGAGTGATCTATTTTTTGTTGTGTAGGAAATGTGGCTAGTGTTTTGCAAGTGTTTCTGGCAATATATGCAATGATATACTAGTGTCAAGAATGGATTAAAAAAAACTAAAAAGAAAGCATCAATGAGATCTAATATGTTTTTCAAGTTTGTTGGTGTCAGTTTTCAAGCATTTACCTATTTGTAGATGGTTTGAATGTTATGCCGCAACCTAGAAAATGTTAAGATATATGTTGTATGAACTAGTAAGACATGTGCACCATGCAGACATCAATTTAAAAAGTTCATATCCATAAAATAAATATTATATGGATTTGATTCAAGCTAACTCTGTGATGCATAACAATTTTGAGTTTGTAATTTATTTGTAATGAAGAAATGTATGATGTGTAAAGTTGTAATATTTTGCATAATAACATACCTATTTCAAAGTAGTTGCCTACTCATTTGTAACTGCAGAAGCATGTGAGATATCTCCAAGAGTGTGATTGGTAGTGTTCTCTCCAGACAATAGCCAAAGCTGAAATCCACATCGGTAGAAAACACAAGCAGTGAGATACGAAGCTTATTGCAACTACAATGGAGACTATAAACGGCGGTTCAAATAGCACTCAACAGAGGCTATAGAATCAATTTAAAAAAGTTCATATACATATATTAAATATTTTCTAGATCTGTTTGAAGATAGTTTTGCAATCCATATCAATCTTGACTTTCTAATTTGTTTCTAGTGAAGAAACATATGATGTGCAAAGGTTTAGCAATATTATGGATGATAACATACCTGTTTCAAAACAAATATATAGTCATTTGCAATAGCATAATCATGTGTGAAGTTTACAACAACATGATTGGAAGCCCTCATGAGGAACAATAGCAAAACTGAGATATGCATAGGTAGAATAGTGGAAGGAAAAGTATTCTGAGTAGAGGCATGCCCAACATGAAGAATAATTAATCCAATTTTTCATACTTACAGAAATTGGACATTGGTTTCTTGTAGTAGCAAGGAGCAATGATAATAGCACGTTGCAGAGAGAATGTTGATAGTAAACAGTTGCACTTGCAAAACTGTATACTATGTTGTCCAAATGATTGTATAATAGCATTGAAGTTGCTGTGAATAATGGAAACAAGTGTAGAGAGATTAGAATTATATTCCCTAGGACTAGATCTGAAAGGATATTGCAAAGTGGTCTGACCAATATGTATCTAGTATTATGAACTTGACAGTAGCAGTTTCAATGCCATGTATCCAAAAGTGATCCAACAGACTGCCTCCATGTGTTGTTGGCTTTTCAACAATCAACGACAGTTTTTGTTGTTGCATAAATTGAAGAAGTGCTTTTGTTGTTGTGGATTGTAACATGTCAATGTTAAAGTCTCCAACAATAATCAATTTCAAATTAGGCGGTAATGAGATGATAGCAGTTTGTATTAAATTAAGAAGATCATGAATGGGTGCGTTTGGTGTCAAGTACAAATTTATGATGTAGAGAGTAATGTGCATATGCAATAGGTCAATGGTTATTGATTCTAGATTTTTTTTGAAAAACTGTCAAAGTTTTGCATTGGAACTAATTTTCTGCAACATGTTAATAGGCCATGAATACCTACTGTAGCATAACAATAATGTTTTGTGAAGGAAGAAAATGTGGTCAAGCACATTATGTTTGGTTTCTTAGAAGCAAAGGACAGTTGCTTGAAGCATATCATGGTCATGGGCAATTTCTTGTGTGTGCAATGCAAAACTATGTGTATTCAAAGAGCACATGGTAAAATGACTTAGAGAGACAAACAAAAGGCTATGCTGTACTTTCTACTGTGCCAAGGCCATAAGGCGTTGCATTTCACCATTTACTTTTTTTGAGACTTTGAAGTTTTGTTCTTGTAGTTTATGCATGAGATACAGTGACTCTATGTTTCTTACACATGATAAGGTAGTGTACACAAGACCATGTTGGTAGACCTTACATGGGTCAAAAGCAACTGCGTCCATTGTGAGCCCTTGTGCTCTATGAATAGTTCGTGTGCATGCAAGTTGTAAAGGAAATTGTGCTCGAGTGACTGTTTTTGTAGCTATCTTGACTTTTCTAATGATTCTTGTTATAGGTGTCCAAGTAGGCATAATACAATTTGTGTATAGACTTTGCATTCTTTGCTGACACAATTTGCCAACAGTGGAATCATTGAATTCTATCCAAACAATGTCTTCTTGGTCGGTTGTATGCAATTTGAAAATGCCATCTGCACCATTGACCAACCCATCTTGTGTATCAATGTTTCCAACAATCAATTCAACCAAAATGTCTTGCTTGAGTAGAATTGTGTTAGGCAATGATGATTTTTGGGGTTGAAATTGAATGCTATGAATTGTTATGTCTTGTTTATCAATTGCTTGTAAAACATAAAGCTTTGTCGATAAATAGTCTAGCATTTTTTTGTTGTGCATGTTGACTGTTGTATTTCTGTGAAACAAGTATGGAAATTGTGGATCATTTGGAGGTGTCTTATAGCACATTGCATTCAAGTAGTCGATGTCTTCATTGGTTTATTGACCAATCCTAGCATGGTTAAGTATAGAAATGAAATGTTGATTTGTTTGTCTAATTACAGTATGCAATTGGAAGCACTTGACATTGTCAATCCAAAAGGTATATGGCATTTTCTCTTTATCTATTATTGGTTCTTCAAATATCCAAGTATCACACATAGGTTGTGCTTGGTAGAAGTCACCACAAAATATGATATATATGCTCCCAAAAGGTGTTGTTGGTGTATGCTTGATTTGGTGAAGTCTTTTGTCAATGTTGTAAAGCATTTTTGAACTAATCAATGACACTTCATCAATAGGGAGAATTTAAAATTAGTCTAATTTATTGCTTAAGGCATCAACTGTGTTTGAATCTAGAGGCAACATTTTTGAAGAATTGCATGGCAATTGGAAGATTGAATATGCAATAATGCCACTTGCATTGAATGCAACTTTTCTTGTCGAAGCAACAATAATTCCTTTAGGCTTGAGCAGGTCACTGTCTAGTTGTTTATCATAATATCAGATCATTGCTTCAAAAATTGCTTTAGCTGTGAAGGTCTTGCCTATGCCAGCCCCGCCTGTCAAGAACAGGTAGAATGGTTTTTTCAGAGCAAGTCTTTTTGTCATCAGTATGTCCTTTACTATTGATTGTTGTTCTTTTTTCAATTGTCTTCGTAGTTTTCAGTATTCTTCATTGCTTAGTAGAAATGGATGTGCAATCTCTAAGAATAGTTTTTTGCAAATAGAATCCTTGAGCTTTGTATTCTTCACATGGTTCAGGTCACTTATGATGTCATACTTTTCCAAGGAATTCTCATGTTTGTCCCTGTCGAATTCATTTCCAATGTCTATTGTTGGGAAATTATCATTTTTAGCTTTTGTGGAGACTTCATCAATGTCGCCCCATTTAGAAACAGTTTGCGTAGTGAACATCTTTTTGATATTTGCAACTTGTGCTTTGTTTGCATTGAATGTTGCACTCCATGTTCCATATACAATTAAAAAGGTTTTCTCACTAGATCTAAAAGGCACATACAACATAAGTTTTTCTTTGCAATAATTCTCATGGTCAATGTGTGGATTGTATCTTACATAGCGTATGATATGTGGAGTTTCTCTTTTTTGCAGCTTCTTGGAGTTGCCTGAATAAAAAGCGACATATTTTAGCCAATGACAAACTGTCAAGAGCTTTTGGTCATTGTGTGTATTTTTCTATTATAGAGGTACACATGATGTTTTCAAAATCATCTTTCTCTTTTTCCAATAGCTTAGGACTTTTTAACATGTACACTTTGCTTTCTAATGGTGTAGTATTGATAAAAACAGTTTTCCTTGAGCATTTCCACAATGGCAATGAGAGAATGATATGAACAGCTTGACGACTGGACATTTGTTGATAGTTAAGCAATGCATTTCCAAGCTTCCATATAAATTGCACCTTTCCATTGTAAGCGACAGTGCATTGTTGCCGCAATTTTCAAAATGCAAGTGACAATGTTCTATTTTGTTTCGTCATATATGAGTTGTAGTAAGATAGAGCAGCATATGCATCTAAAATAAATTATGTATCTGTATTTGTGTACCATAGTTTGGGAAATTTATTTGCAAAGGAATTTATCCAAATGTTAGAAGGGTCTCTTTTCAACATGACAATTTTGCGTGACAATGTTGATCGAAGCATTGTAATGTAGTCATTTTCATCCATCTCTAATTCCTGCAAGAAACTTTGAAATGAATGTTCCTTTGTGTAATGTTTGTTTTCCAGTTCTTAAATTTTTTTTTTTGCTCTCTGCTTGACTGTAGCATCAAGCACTAGAAGCAGTTCTAAAATTGTTGTTTTGCCCATTGGAGGCAAGGGGAAACTAAATCTGCAACTTGAGTTTTTGTATTTCTTGCAACTCTTTCTATGATGATGTGTTTGCATTTTGGAAAGGTTTGTATCAAGTAGCAATGAGTCACATGATACTTTTCCATAAAGATTTCTATTTCACTATTTGAGCAATTGCCATATACGGGTGCATCTTTTATCCGTAGCAAAAAATGGACATGCTCGTTGCCTTGGTTTTGTAATTCTATAACAAAAGAATAGTCTATGACTTCGCTAAAGAGCTCATTTTTTTTAGCATCATTTTTCAGAATGCGTTGACCCTATGGTTGAAATAACGACTACAAAGTACTAGATTCTTTTTGATTTCAAAATATAAGTCTCTATCTTCTATAGTTTCATTAGACTTGGATTGTTGCAAAATAGATATTTGGTGTAAAGCTTTGCACAGTGGCTGCCATAAATGCTCAACACTTGTTAATGTTACAAAAAAAGTTGGAGGTCCAAATTGTCTTATCATTGTAAATATGTTTTTTTAGTGTTTTCTAGATAATTTGGTGAGATCTGAATGCTTTTTAATGTTCTATAGCCCAATGGAGATCTTAATATTTTTTCAAGCTTTGCTTGATTGTGCACATCTTTTGCAAGCAATTTTTCACCTTTCAAAATTCAGTTTTTCATATGCAAATCCATGCTAGTGAGGATACTTGGTGAATAATAATTTTAATAGCTTTAAAAAATATATTTTATATGTGTGTTGCAAAGTCATTGTCTTTATGCATAAGCTCCCATTTTTTAATTTTTTGGTACGCCAATTTTTTAGTAATGTCAGTTGGTCAAGCCAAACCATAAAACAAAGTTGGAAAGTTCATCTCCTTTGCATACATGTCCTGAAAAATACCAAGAGGTTTAAACCTTTATGATGGTGCAATTTCAATGATTGTTGTGCCAAGGTCTTTGATTGACTGTGTTTCATTAAACCAATGTATAATTAATTTAGTTATTGGTTCTTCATCATCTTCAGATGTGTCATCTTGCATACTTGGTTCTATTTCAAAATCTGTTTGATTTTGTGTTTTCTTTTCCATAAGTCATGCCACTCTCTATTTATAGATATGTTCTCTTTTGTGTACAACGGTGTTTTGGATAGGGAAAGTAAATCATTCATGACTATAGCAGGTCTAACATTACCTTGTGCATATTCATTATCATATTCTAGCTTTCACTTCAAACTAACTACTACTATTGTGGTTTTATCTGGTTGCTTAGGCAATGCTTGTTGCACTTTATCAAAATCTATAGGAACATTGATGATTGTCCCAAGTAAGCCATATTGTGCTCGTTTATATCCTAGTTGCTTGATTTTCACAAAATCTATGTGCAAAGACACAAGCCTTTCCTCTAGAGTAGTCAAAGAGCGAACAACATCTATTTGAAATGGAGTGTCTTATTGCTATATTTTTTTCATCCATCTGAATGCAAAGGAAAGACAAATCTTTTACAAGTGCAACACCAAATTTATGAATGTTGTGATGGAAATGAAGCATGTCACAAAGAGAGCATGGTTGAGTGGGTGTGTCATTTATCGTTTGCAAGTATGAGTTAATAGATTTTTGGATTGTATAGTTTTTTGTGCATATGTGTATTGATTTTGTTGGTTGATAAGTAAGTGTTTGTAATTCTAAGACCATAAAACATGCATATGGCTATGTTTGATTTAGGAAAAATGCATTTAGCACAAAGGATTTTTTGTGCATTCCGTGTTGTTTTTTTTCAAAGAACGTAATGATTGTTTCTACATTGGATTTTGGCTATGATCATAGAATTGAATTTTACTTTGCATATGCAAATCGTAATGTGTTTGTGCACTGCACATTTGTTTTTTTAAAGAATGTAATGATTTTTGACAAATTGGCTTTGGAGTAGCTTTATAAGACTAAATTATTCTTGTGAGATTGGTAGTGGATAGGACATAAGTATATTTTGTAGTTTGTGACACATTTGCATGAGACACTTGCACATTGCGAATTTTTGCTTTTAGGGAGTGTAATGTCTCATGTGATTTTGATTTTGTTTCAATTGGTGTATGTATTGTTGTAGCTTTTTTTTTATGAGAACTAATTACATTGTTTGTTGTTACCGATTCAAAAGTGCTTTTCATATGTTGAATACAAATTTGATCATTGATATGGATGTTGTGAGTCAATCGTTCTTTTTGTTCAAGTGGTTCATAATGACAATGTCTCAAGCTATTTGCAAAGCAAATTAAGTTCAGATTTTTCTTGGGATTCATGCAATTAAAGTATGTTTTGGCCCTAGGATATGGAGATGCCTGCCATATGTGTATTCTTGCAGCAAACATGTGGGACAACCATAGTGCACAAAATTTAGACCCTTCAAGGCCACTTTGTGCATATGGCATTCCAACCCTTGAAAACCAATGATTGTATTTGCAATAGACAATTGTTACTTCCTATGCTAGATTGACTGAAAGCGCTAAAACAAGCCAATGCATATTTGTTTTCAACTGTCAATGCATTGGCCAATGACTGCACCATAAATAATTGCAAAGCAACTAGATCAAATTGTTCAGCAAGCAAAAAAGCTATAGCAGAAAACATGTTTTCGCCACATGTAGTAACAAATGTAGCCACTCTACAAAGTCCAAGTGTATCAAACACATTTTCTATTATTTTCCAAGTGTTTTCCAAGTTGCAATATGTGATTCAAAAATGTGGTTGGATGTTTTGGATGCAATTATATGTATTTAGTTGTGAAAAAATAGGCTCATAGTGGCCAATAACAAAAATTGTATCATGGAAAAGAATTGATATTGCAGGATTACGTGCATCCTTGTTGAAATGCAAGTACATTGTTTTGTATGTTAAAGACCAAATGCATATTGGTATGTTTAGCAAGTATGCTAGCCATTTTAGATAGAATATGTCACCCCAAAGCCCATTTTCACCTCTATCATTGATCTCTGTGGCTGAAAGCCTCATTCTTCGTAGATATGTGTTCATTTCATGTATATTATGCAATTTCCGTGCCATGATATCAAAGTGCAAATCCAGTATCATAAAACAATGTGAAGCTTGAAATAGTGGAATTTATAGAAAGAAGAATCGATCGGGGCAATTACTCCTGCATGATCGTGACAATAAATTTGAAACTATAGCCTCACGGTTCACTACTATGCCTAAAAGCCTACAAAGGAAAGAATAAAATCTTCATAATAACTCATATAGAGCTAAAAATGAGACTTTTTCTAGAACTATTGAGTAGGGTAGTGGATATTTGAAAATAGGTAAGGAGTCTTTGAGAGTAAGAAGTTATGTCCACTTTTTGGCCAAAAAGTGGAAGTGTTTTCCCTATTTTCAAAATTTGTCACATTTGACCTTAAAATTTAAAGCACTTAGAGATGAAATCTTAAAAAAAGTCACCAATCATAAAATGTAGTACTCAAAGTCTAGTTTCCAAATATGTAATTTATTTTAATACCCAGATGATACAAATTGATTTTCAATGGGTGTTTCTAAAAACCACTATTTAAAAGTCACTTTTTTTATACTATACCATGCACGTGTACGTCATCCATATTTTGACCTAAAAAATCATATTTTTCTAAATCCTTTTGGGAAAAGATTTTTAACTCACTTTAGCACGTTTTCCATATTTTTTGTAATTTTTATTGAATATTTTTTTTATTAATTTTTATTAGCCATATTTGGGTGTTTTGAAAAATGCATTAAGTGTATATCATGCAAGATGACCTAAACATCATTTTTTGATTTTTTTTTTTCACCAAATTGAAAATAATTTTCTAAAATGCGTTTTAGTAAAAAATTCAAAATTATTTTAATAAAAACTTATTAAAACACTAAAAATCCCTGATAATTTATGGGTCTATTTCATCATAAATTAATTGAAAAATAGAAAAAATAATCTAATTGAATTTTTTTTACATATTTAGAATGTACACTATCTCATCTAAAATGGGTTTTAATTTCATAAAATAATTCTAAAAAAAACCCAATCAACCATATTTACATAGTCAGATTTTTCTCTCGATATTGTCATGACCTTGTACTTGTAGGTCTAAGGCTAAGGGTTGGGTTACAATTCCTTTTCTAAGCCTAAATCCAAATGAGAAACATGAATTTTTATTTTTAAACCTTTTGGAATGAGTACCCACTTTAAAAAGGGTACATATTCTAAAAAATGAATGACTAACTATTTTAAAGCTGAAAAATGGCCACTTCCACTTTAAGAATTGGACTCAACTACACTTACCTAAAAGAGAAACAAGGATGATAATCTATTACTCACATTGATCAACAACAATTCAAAATGTGTGACGATATCATGCAATTGGAAATCCTATGTTGTCCAGACCCTTCAAAAAAGAAATCAAATAAATTGAGCAATAGCAAATGAATCAAGGAAAAACAAATAAACTAAGCAAAAGCAAATAAATTGATCATTTTTGGTATTAATCTTGTTATAGTTTTGAAATTCATGTATGGTTTGAGCTTAGATACATATATGTGTACATACATACATATGCATACACACACACACACATAGGAATTTACATACTTACATACATATATATATATACATATGCATAAACATACATATGTGTATTAATGCAGTTGTGAGCTTGGAATTTCTAAGCAATTTCTACTTTATGAATCTGTAAATAGCAAAAAAAATTTTGAGTAAAACAGTATTATGCTTCATCTGTTTGGTCCAAGAAACCAAAGGATAATGTGCAACATCCAAGAACAAAAGGATATTATGCTATATCTGTGTGTTGCAGCAAATGAAACTACGAAGTGCAATATGCAAGAAAATTATGTTTTCTCAATTCCTAAGGAGAAATTTTTTTGCAATTTCCAAGGAAATTCCACTATCCCAACATGTAACTAGCAACAATTTTCCAAGGTCCATGGAAACTATGCTCTACCAAATTCTTGCAACAAAATTGTATTTGCAAAATTACAGTTTCTCTTGCTACAATTAAAAACATAAGCGAAGCTTTCTAATACAGGACTTTGATAATTGGCAGAATGGGCTATATAGAGTGAGGTTTCACCTGAAACCTGTCTCACGCCTTCAAACCTCTTTTTCTGTCCGGTAAACCTCGCTTGAAAACAGGCTTGAGTGATGTCACTGTTGGAGTCACTTTCATATCGTCCCTTTCACCTTCAGACATGCTCAGAGATATCTTGCAAAGTACGCCGGAAAAGAAAGGAGAGTTATTGGACATGGTATTAATTGCTGCCTTCAATCTCACCTAATACTGTCACCACCACATTACGATATTTACGTCATACTTATCTTTTGTCATGAGATTTTCGTTGCACAGGTGACCGCCATTGAAATCAGAAGAGTTGCTAAAGACTTAATTCTGATAGTTGTCGTTTGGTGTGGGAATCACTTGCATATCTACTCCACCATAGCATATGCAGTAAGAAGTGCTTTCCCATTTCTCTCATTTGGTTCCGCCTAAGGGTTTTGGTGTTTGGCATCCAGCATAAGGACAGATTGTGGGTAGTGTGTAGCTGGAAAATACCTTTCAGGCCTGGACGTCTCTCTGAATCACAAGCAAAGTCTCTTGTCTAAGTTGCGTAGAAGTTCTGGGCACATAGGGTCGTGGAAGGTTGTTGGGAGTGAGTGGAGGCTGGAAGTGGCCATCAAATTGCACCCCCGTCCATTACTCAGTGATACATTGCAATTGCTGGTCCATATGTGAGCTACAGGAAGAGGACGACTGGTTAAAGCATCCAAAAAGGAAGCATTTCACAGGTTTGACCTGCTGTTAGATCGAATGATAGGCATTACGTTATCTGTACTAACTGGTTGTAGAAAAGCAGTATTGGAAGATGTTTTGTTCTATGGGGGGTCTTTTGCTTTGACAGTTTTGAATTTATGAGGCAGTATTCGCATAGGACAGGGCCTATCTTGACACAAGAATCCCTCTCCTTATATTTTGATTAATTTTGCTATGGTTAGATACAAGAATTTCTAGGTCTAAAAGCTCACAACTGCATATATGAGGCTCCTATTTTGCACTTAAAAACTCATTTTAATTATCTGTATTTTCAATTCCTTGGAACTCTATTCAGAATAAAAGTAGAAGCCCAAGCCTCTTCTGTAGAACTTCATAAGGATTTATCTCACTCATCAAGTTGGCACCTTGGAAGCTCATGCTTTTACCACTTCTATCAACTAACTCGACTCTTTTCTTCAGTTTTAATTTTCTAACACAACTTAAAAAATTATTTGAATCATAAGAGAGTACAATTTGAAGTTTTCGTTTCATTTCAAGCAAAAAATACTTGAATCTTGAACAGTATAAGGATTGATTTCAGTTCTTCTGTAAGGTTTGATAGTCTAGGTCTGGATTTTGGGAACGGTTTTGATTAATTGAGGGCTGAGAAGTGGAGATTTGTAAATATCTTGTAGAGACATGCATATTGTGAATGTAATTTCATCAGTTGTGAAATGATACTATCCCAGGAAAGGGAATAAGGTTCTGTTGCCTATGCAACATTTTTGGTTGAAGGGATAGATTGAAAACTTGCCGAATACTCACAATTTATTTTTGCAGCTGAGAAAATCACCTATTTACTCGTTTAGCTGAGTTTTTGGTGAGCCTTGGTGAGATTTGCTGAGTACTCCGAAGTTTCTGCCAGTTAATGAATTGCTGAGTTTTTCCTAAGTTGCTGAGTGCAGTCAAAATTGGGTCTGCTGAGTATGGGTTTTTGAACCATGCTTAAAGGGTTTTTCATATTTTCTTGTGCACCTGGAGGTGTCTATTATGATATTTTTGCAGTAACTTATGCTTTCACATCTTGAGCTGAGGTTTGTGAAATTTGTTATGTGGTTGACTTTTCTCAATAAACTAAGACCTGTGTTTGCCCATCTTTTCATTAGAGCTTGTCCAACCAGGGCAAACTTCTATCGGTGAATGATTTGTGTGGCAGGGATCATTTTACCTGTCAAGTTTTTCAATTCACAAAAATATTATATGCTGGCTAGGTTGGGCTCTTAAGAGCTAAAATCAATCTATCCAAAACTAGTATTAGCATACTCACCAGGAGACATGGGGAACACACACAGGAACAGGGGCAAGCATAGGGACAGGGACATCATTTGGAAATAGGGTATAGGAGTAATTATAAGCTTGTGGCTGCATTACATCTAAATATAGTCACCTGGAGTTTTGTGTATGGATTGAAAACCCCATCCCTGGACCTGAGAGTCCTGGCGACTAAGTTTTACTGTTTTAGAAATAACGTTGCAAGCATGGGATTAAAAGCACTGTTATTCATTCATCTAGCATATAGTCCTGTTGAAGAGGCAACATAGACTTGGTTGCACTTGACTTTATGGCATTCATATTAGTAAAAGAGAAGCATCCCGACAGTCTTCTGTGTGAGGGAATGTGTTAGTGTTTTTGCAGATTTTATATGTATTTCTAAAAAACTTTGCTTAAAACTTAAAGCATTATATAGAAAGGTTATGTAGTTTAATTTTCCTTAAGAAAACAGACCCTTAGAAGCTCATGTTTTCCCTATATTAGTAAAACATAATGATAATATGTAGTTCTGTTGTTGCGGCTTCCTATGTATGTAATAGAAATATTTGAAATGAATTACTGTATCTTTCTCATTTGGGTGAGATGCCTGTACTTTGTTGGTTTAGTTTTGGTTTTGGGTACATCATTTGTAAAATTGATGTCTAAGGAGGATGAATTTAAAATATCAAGTGGTTAAAGTGACCTTAAACATAATTGTATTGGAATGTCTTAGGCATCTGATATCTTTTATTTCAGCCAATTTTATATTTAGATTCTGGGGTCCAAACTTGAGGTAAGTTGTTTTCTACAGATGAATGTTTTACTCTAGAAAATTTCTTACATTTTCTTTCTAGTTTTTCAGTGTAGGGCAAAGCACTGAAACCGGTCATGCAAATGATATTTTAGTTATGGGTTGTTGGCTGGAATTTGCAAATCAATTTGTGAGACTTGTTCCAAGGTTAGGTTATGTCAGAACGAAAAAAGAATTACAAGAGTGAGTGAAGTGGGTGCGTTTATTAGGTTTAGTGTGATATTTGGAACTCAGTGTGGTATCTATTAGTAAAATAGAGAGCGGACTATAGCAATTGATAATTGAATTGAAGAATAGTGCGGCAAGTAGTTGGAATCTTTCCTTTTCTGATTAAGATGCTCTTTTGTAAATCGATATGTTGTATACTTTGAGATAGGATTTAAAGGTGTGCTCCAATCAATTTTTTGCATAAAATGTGGTGTTAGAAAGGCTTCTTCTGTGAAGAAGTTCTGGATTTTGTGTTGTAAATTGGGAGTGATTTTAATTTGAGACAGTTTTATTAATATGATCTGTCAATTTAATATCAAATAAACCCTTTTGTTCTTCCAATATCCAATGCAAGAGTACATAAGGAAAAATTATATTCTTATATTTCTTCTTTGATTTTTGTACCCTCATATATATATCATGCAAGGATAACTACACCTTTTCAGTAATAGGGA
This sequence comes from Sequoia sempervirens, assembly GCA_007258455.2. NCBI lineage: Eukaryota > Viridiplantae > Streptophyta > Pinopsida > Cupressales > Cupressaceae > Sequoia > Sequoia sempervirens. Next base: position 16,242 of record VDFB02379295.1, read on the forward strand.
TGCACAATTGGTACTACTCATGCCTTACCAATGCTTGATTCTTTTGTTGATGCTCTGGATTTTTTGTTTTACTGACTACACAAATCTCATTTCAAATGCATTCAAATTTTTTAAAATAAGTTCATTCAGTATAGATATCTATCAACTATAAGTGCACCACTTATGCCATCCATTTGGCCATCTATTCCACTCATATACTGCATCAGATTTTTCCACGTTTTAGATAAAAAAAAATGAGATACCACATCACAATGTTACATTTTGAACACAACAATTTATCCACCAATCCTCACACATCATATTGTAAGGCTAAAGTGTTAGATGGTAATCATATTCTGTTATAGATGATGTAATGCCCTCCCTGTCTACAGCCATAAATAAATTGCAACTTGAGATAAGCAGCTAACCACTGAGGTCACAACAACACATGATTTTGGTGCAAATAAACAAAAACATGGTGGTTTTTAGTTGTATTTAATACTGGCATGATAAGGTTTGAGGTAATCAAGCAACCCCCTTTTACATGGTCATGCATGCAGACTCATGCACTAATTCTCAGGCATGGTTATGTTAAGTAATTCTGGTAAAGCCCATACTTTTTATCCCAGCTTTACTTCATTACTATTTTGGATTGCAATCCCAACCCATCCAGTGCAGTCAGTTCAAGAATTAGTATCTCGTTTCTTCTTATTCATGAAGAATATAGATGTATATGTATGTATGTATATGCACAGACAATGTAACATTTATTTTGTTCTTAGTTGCACACAGAAATAGGTATTCACCATGTTCTATTAATCATTGCTGACAAGAATCATTGTCTTTGTCTTCTATGGCTATGGATCTAAGCTTGCAACACTCATAACAAGGAGTCATTCAATCAATAATTAAGGATTTTTAGACATCTATCTTCACAGTTGATGCAGAGCATCTAGGGTGTAGTGCTTAGTCTTGTTGCATTCATCTAAGAGAGTCCTACATGTTTTCTACATGCTTTCATGTAGGAAATATGCATGCAGAAATAAATTATTTGGTGATTCATAGTCTTTTTCAATGAAGAAAAGCGTACATACCAAGCAAGTAATAGTTCATACTGCATCAACACTATATAATTATCTTTCATATGATAAAATCTTTGAACATATTTACTGTTTGCAATCATAATAATACTCTATTTCTGATGGGATTCATTGTAGTATAAATCAAATTATGTATCTTTGATCGTAGCATTTCCTGTACACTCTAAATGTCCCTTATGAATGTCGTTTACTCATAGTTGTGATGTCCTCACGAGAGACAGATTCAAAATTTTATATGCCATGGAAATAATTAGGAGACTAGCTGCAAGTGTATAAATTTCATTAAAATCTTCTGCAGAGAAAGGCTCAATAATCCCTTCAGATTATAAGAGTTGTCACTTCTAAGTGAATCTTTGAGCATTCAAAAAGTATAAGAATACTGTTTGTAATCAAGCTCTTTAGTTCTCATTGTGGGTTGTGTTTAGACTGAAATTGTATTAACCGCAATAAGTTGCTTTGAATAACAGTCACATCTGTGATTGTATCGTATAGAGAAGGTTGATGCCCTGAATATTGTCATTTTTTAGCAGTTTTGAAGGTAATTCAAATATTTTTTCAATACATCTACAACAATAACTTTGGAAAAACTTTGATTAAATTCAATTGTTTTCTATTGGTGAATGAAGCATTTTGGAAGTGTTTTACGTACAACACTTAAGGTTGGAGTCATTATGTTATTAAAATAAATCTCCACAGATTTATGTGAAAATCATAAACTGGCCTAAGTAATTTTATTAACCAGTGACCAATGGCCCTGTTTCTGCCATAAAATATATGTAGGCTACTGATCAATCATTATTTGGCTACAAGGATCACAGACACACTCTCTTCCTTCTTTGCAGACCCATTAATCTCACCTTCAACAACATCATTGCCATCTCCCATGTTTGTATCAATCCTATTCTTGCTTTCCTTGTGCTATTTTACTCTGATGGTTGTGAAGACTAAAACCCCGCCAAGGCCACCATGATTAGCATTCTGGAACACCACAGGCACCCATCCTCTGTTAGAATAAGCAAACCTCACCAATTCCTCAAGGGTGCCTGTCTAGTTGGCAAAATATTCCCATTTGGTTTGGATTTCTATGAAAATTATAGTAAATACATTCAAGATTAGATTGATTTCCCAATCAAATAAGATCTCTCAATCAAATCAAATCGGATCTCCCAATCAAGTCAGATCTCGAGTGGCGATCAAATCAAAATTTAACTCACAACCAATATTTTTGTTTAAAACACTAAAAAATCAATCTCTGGTTGAAAGAATCCGATATTTTTTATTTACTTCTCACTTGTTATAAACTAGATTGATGCAACAGCTGTAGGGAGATTGGTATTGGTTAGTCTTAAAACAAATCTTTTCTTTGGTAGGGTTCTGTAGTATCATTCCTGCAAACTCTCCATTTTTTTCATCAGCATTGTTGACAGCACACCATAGTTTGATCAAAATCTTTAGAATTTGTATGCGGAAATATTATATTATTTTGTTATTTATTTCATTCTAAAACAATTATTTTTATCTGTTAAATGAAGGTTTTATGTGTAAACTGCCTCCAACTTTGCCTGAGCACTCCCTTGTATTTCTTCATTCAAAATACAAACTCCGCCATGCTCCACTTTGTAAGCAGAGCTAGTGTCTCTTTGGTTAACAAGGGACCATTTCCTGTTGTGCGAAGAATCCCTGTACAAGATATAATTTGAAATAGAAGATCATTTCATATTCAAATCTTGAAAAGAAATGAAAAAAGAATAAAATGACAAAACAATAAAAAAACATCCCTAGAAAACCATGACTGCTGGGAGAAGCAATCAACCAATTTGTGTGTCTGAATTTGAGGTTGAAAAAATGAGTCTAAACCATTTAGCCATAGCATAAACAAAACATTATAATGTTTTACTAGAGTGTAGAGACTATCATCATAGTATCTCACTCTAATTTCCCACCCAGGAAACAACTCGGGCATTCCACCAACCAATTTTTTTTTCTAAATATAGCATAAAATATGTCATTGAATCTCAATTTTTAGGTGTCTTTCTAACATGCAATGAGGATGTCAAGATTATTTGTCTTAAATGAATAACTCAACTGCCATTGAATAATTGAAAAAGTTATCATCAGCTTCTCAAGAAATCAGAGCATTATATTTCCACATACCAGTGAATTTGTACACTTTGCAACAATGAACCTTAACCAGAGAAACACTTTGTAATTAGGTGCCAAGTATATTTTGAGATCCGTGGTAGGTTTTATTCTCTCTTCAGAATAATTCAAAGTTTTTTTCAAGCTCTTATTCATTATTCATATTAGTGATGTGTAGGTCAATTCATGAGAGAAGTGACCCAATATAGGCTTAGCTTGCTTGACTATCATCAGGGCGATTCTCTTATGGATCTCAACAACATAGCATGTTGACTTGATTTATTTTTTCTGTATGCTAACCACTTGAGACGATCTTTGAAAGCTAGTTCACGTCTCATTTGTTTTTATTTTAATTTTTTTAGATTAGGGTTATTTATTTTCTCATTTTCAAAGATTGGGAAACGTTTTAAATTAATTATAACCCTAGAATAGATGTGATCTTTTGAAACTAGGTATCGATTGAATTAATCATCTAAACGAGTGGATATAGATGAATTTCACTTGAACACAGTGCTCGTGAATTTACTGGCCATGTGTGGTTTTAAAGCTTTGTCCAGATGTAGGGCAGTGCACTTTATTAGGCTGAAAATCCTTGGGGACAAATTGGCTTTTACAAAGTGTTAGATGTTTTCAACAAATTGATGCATTTCTTATGTAGTTGGGTTTTTTATGCAACTAATTTTTTATTGTTTTTGCTTAATAGATTTGTCTGTCATGGGATCGATCATTCATGCATTAATTGTAATACTAACACCATTTAATGTTGAGAGCAATCTTGTTGGGTTTTGAACATGTTTATCATTATTATAAATGCCTTGTCTTACAGTCAGATATTGTCATTTGGAATATCAAATTTTTGGTCATAAGTTGTAATTATAACAACCAACAATTGTTTGTTACCAATCTTGTCTAAACATTTTTCCAACTCTATGCACAAATGAATAAGAAATCATTGATTACAAAATATTCAAAAAAGAACTTTATATAAATATTTTCATCAATTCACAATAAAATAATAATTTTCTATCGGCATAACCCTTGCACCCTCCAGGTGCAAGTGCTAGTTAGTAGTAACTAGAACAAAGTAGTTGTGACCAAAATCGATGCCTAGATAATCATAGAGGTTTCCAATTTTGTGAGTGTGACCAATTTCTATAGGCTACACTTTGTGAGCGTGAACACCATCCTGTCAAAGGCTTCTTCTCTATTGCACTTGATTCCTGTAGCAAAATATGATCCATTATAAGTAATTAGAAGCAAGTGACTGATTCCTTTTATCTGTAATTGCAAATAAAAGTGAAATATTGATTAAAATATGCAATTACCAATTGCACATAATATATTTGATTAATGGCACTGTAATAATATACAAATAGAAGATAACAATAATGGATAGGGCACAGAGCAATACACTAGTTACGTTTCTAAAACTCTACTCCTTGTTGTACTATGATTTAGATCTACAGAAATTTTGGTTTTAGACTCAGATTTACTAATAGTAACTAGAGCTTACCTTGCTCCAGTGCAACTGAATAAGCATTTGGGATTTTCCCATCAATGACAAAACCATTACAATTACATAGAGATCCATTGTTATCAAGTGTTTTTGTAAGGACTTGCACAGAAGCAGGAGAAGGAAAAAGTAATAAAAGGCTATAATTGCAAGGAATACAATAGGAAAATAGACTTGATGCATGACTATAGTTGTAATCTAGTAAGTTTTTTATATTTAACTAGAATATTTTTTTGCATAAAAAATAGGTTGCAATTGTATAAAATAGGAATAAAAATAGAGTCAACTTGTAAATTTAGAACATAGCACCTCATAAATTTCATCTCCTATGTATTCACGTACACAATAGATGATCCAAGTAACAATTGTCATCTGAGAACAACAAGGCACCTATCAATCTTAATAATAAATAGAAAATTTGTATAACAATGCATTTCAATTTCCAACACCCAACATTAGCATGAGTTTTAGACAAGGCATGTGAAATAATATGAACAACACCACCTGTCCACAAAACTAATGTTTTTGGGATTATTTTATTAAAAGGAAATTTTGGCTTTTTCTTTGCAATTTTGTTATTGGCTATTGTCATTTTCACCGTACTCATGCCTATTAGTTTCTTCCTCGAGAGTCGTGTGGACAATGTTTTATTTTGGGTCTACTAATGTTTTTGGCTATTTTGGCCTTTTCTTTGCAATTTTGTCATTGGTTGTTGCCATTTTCCTCATGGTTTTGTGTTTTTTTAATCAATTTAATTTTTCAAATTAGTTTTAAAAAATCCTAATGTTTTGTTGCTATTAGAAATATTTCATTACTTTGTAATGTTCTTTGATATAGTTGTGTCTTTGTGCCTAGCGTTTCTATTGACGCATGACATTTCAGCAAGGACATTGTGCATTTACTAGTAGCACATTTTAATTTATTGTGAATAGATTGAAGTACATACATCATTAATAGCTTATGGTGTGAAGTTTTAAGTCTGTTGAGTAAAGAATTATTTGCATTGTTTATTCATTTTCTCAGATTACTTGCAGGATGTACATGCATCAAAACATCCACAGTACATCAGACATATCTTGAACAGATCGACATCTTTCAATGACTATGTTTCATGAACACACAGCTAATTTGGATTGAAAAAATACAAAACCATGACCGAAATATGAAAAGCCAATGAGGAAATTGCAAAAATAGAAATTAACCCATAAAAACACTCATTGATAAGGAACAACAGAGATCAAACCATTGTAGAAATGTAAAAAATGATTTAGAGAGTGAAATTTGTGTCTACAAAGAGAGTTTATGTCTATCAT
>VDFB02379297.1:0-24410 GCA_007258455.2 Sequoia sempervirens
TCCCACCTTACAATCCCTTTCTCCTTCTCTCTCTCTCTCTCCCTCAAACCCTACCAATCTATATCTACTTCTTTCTCTCTATTCCTCCCACTTACCACTCCATATCCCCCTAATTCCCTCTTTCTCTCCTTTCCTCTCTCCCTCTCTCTCTCTGTCCCATCATACATTTCCCTATCTCCCTCTCTCTGTCACACCCTACACTGCCCTCTCTCTCTCTCTCTATCCCTATCTCCTTCCTCTCTCCCTCCCATTCCTCTCTCTCTCTCTCTCCCTCCCACCTTCCCAGTCCCTATCTCTATCTCTCCATCCCTCCCTCCCTCCACTCACCAATCCCTATCTCCCTCCTTCCCTCTTTCTCTCCCTCCCTTATCCCTCCCTCTCTCTCTCTCCCTCCCTCCTACCCTACCAATATCTATCCCATTCTTTCTCTTTATTCCTCCCACCCTACCATTCCCTATCTCCCTCCTTCCCTCTCTCACCCTCCCACCTTACAATCCTTATCTCTTTCTCTATCTCTCCCTCCCACCCTACTAATCCCTATATCCTCTCTCTCTCTCCTTCCCACCATACCAATATTTATCTCTTTTGTTGGAATAATGTTGTCATTGATGTCAAAAGGTGTCATTAATGTCAAAGGATAGATCAGTGAAGGCATGAGTCTCATTGTGCTCATTGGATAAGGTCCTAGAAGAATTGGTGAAGTATGATGAAGAGAATAACATGTTTTACAAATTATTACAAAGTTGCTCAAATGTTACAATATTGTCATGAAATGTTGTCATGCTATTACAAAGGTCACTTCAAGATGTAGGATGCATATTTGATATGGGTTTTTCAAGAGGATTCATTTGGTATGGTCTTCATGTTAAGAGGAGGTGGAATGTGCTCATAAATGATTTATTTATGCTTTATGATCAAACTAGGGTTTTGCAGACAAACCCTAGATGTTATAGTCATGGTGTTAATTAGGTTTTATATTTTGATGTTGACTATTTTTTGGTGGTAGTAGGATACTTAAGTGACAACTTAATCCATCGAAGTCATCAGGATTACCAACCCCTTCTTTCTAGTGCTATGGATTGACAGAGTGTGTGCATCACAGTGACTCTTCAGATTAATGTTTATGTTCACTGTGGCCATGTCTAAACTGCGATGTGTGATATTCCCTTGAAGAAAATCAATGGTGTAATTTGGTGCTTATAAGATCAAATGGCTATTGTTATGCTCCCTCGTATCACATATTGAATTTTATAGTGGCCAAGCCTTTATGCAATATGCGATAAATTTTGATCAACGACTGTGATCAAACTATTCAAATCGAACGAATTCCTGCTAGCCCTATGGGAATGCATGCTAAGTACATGTGTCCCAAGGGACAAGTGGTGGCATTCAATTGCATCACTGTGTTTATTCACATTGCTATTGTGAATAAAACAACGCCAAGCAAGATGTGATGGGAGTTCAACAATGGTGATCAATCATTGGTGATTGGACAGTGATCACATTACCTCTTCACATCATGAAAATGAAGATTAATATATTAATTGAAAATGCAATAGACTTAAGTGAAGTGATGTTTATATACATCGTGATGAATATCTACAGTGCATGTTTAAAAGAAGATAATATGATTTTTGTGTTTTAAAGTTGGATCAAATGAAGGAGGATTGGTGATCATGGCACGAAGACAATGGATGAATGATAAAAATTTGAAGATGAAGAACTCAAATGGCTATAACAGTTTGAACAAGGGTTTCAACTATAAACCAACATGATGCATGAATTTAATTGAATTCCTACTCCAACGACAAATTTCATTGGTGATGCGATTTACAGAGTGGTAGCATAAACTGCAAAGGTGATTGAAATCAGAATCAGATCGATCAAATGAGGGAATGCATTAGATGCATATTAGATTTATGGTTTTGAAGGTTCCCATATTTAGAAAATTCAATGAATCATAATAGGTGGTGTGTGGCTTGAGGAATTAATGTCTTCCTAACTAAGTCATGAAAAAATAGATAATTAGAAAGTGGCTAAGTGTTGATGTATACAACAAGTAGAGTGAGATCTTGAGGCATACAAAGAATGCACTAAAAGAAAAAAGTGCAATAGAGTTGTGTAAGTGTGAGCTCTTGAAGTAGACAAAGAATGCACTAATGAGCTCTTGAGGTAGATAGAGAATGCAATAAAATAAAAAGGTGCAATAGAGCTTTGTAAGTGTGAACTCTTGAGGTGGACATAGAATGCACTAATAGAAAAAGGGAAAGGTGCAGATAGGTGTGTGTGTGTGTGTGTGTGTGTGTGTGTGTGTGTGTGTGTGACATTATAGAACCCAAAAAAAAAAAAAAATCTTTATCAAGGTTTACATTCAAGTTGTAGAATAGGGAGAGTTGCATAACAAAGAGGTACAGGGTAGAAAATTGTGTTGGAGAGATAGCAACAAAGAATTGAGTTGTAAATAGTTTTGTAGCATTGAACTATGTTCAAGTGAAAAAATTGTAATTTTTTTAATGTAAATTTGATTGGTGGTTGCAATCAGATAACTGGGTAGGTGCTCAGTCTAGGGAGTTGGTGCTTCCTTGGAGTGGGTGCTCCTAAAACTAGGGGAATGATGCCTCCTTAGGGTTGGTGCCCTTAAACAAAATTTTAATTAGATATTTGGATCATGAGGCTTGATTAGGACAGTAGGTCCTAATAGCTATTCTCACTGTGGTTTTTCCCATCTTGGGTTTTCCACGTATATCTTGTGTTATCTCCAATTATGTGTGTGCTTATTTCTCTACTTGGTTAATCCATCTACATAATTTATTAAGGGATAAATTTTTGATGATCTACTGATTCACCCACCTCTCACAAGATTATCGTGTTCCAACAATTGGTATTAGATCTAGGTTCCCTTGGAGAAGCTTAATCAACTTCGGTAGATCTTGGACAAGTGAACACAATGGAAAATCAAGAGGGTTCATCCACAAACAATGCATCTTGGTTTGATGGATCACATTATTCTTTTTGGAGCATTATGATGGAGACATATTTGGCATCTTAGGGTTTGATGTGTGGATGTTTGTTAAGAATGGATATACACCTCTGGCTACTGCTCCTACTGATGTTGCAAGAAAGAAAGACTACGAGAACAATGCAAAGGCAAAGCATGCTATTCTATATGGTTTGTCTAGCTCAGTGTTTGTCAAAGTGATGTATTTTAGTATTGCACATGATGTTTGGAATAATTTAAAAGGAATCTACTAAGGAGTTGATAAAGTGAAGTTGGAAAAGCTACAAATTCTCAAAGCCAAGTTTGAAGGTCTCAAGATGAGTGAAGAAAAGATTGCATATTATCTTCTCAGGGTTGATGAAATAGTAAACTCAATTAGAGGGTTCAGAGAAGTGAAATACAGTCATTGTTCAAAAGGTCATAAGGTCTATGCCATCTAAGTATGACTCTAAGATATCTGAAATAGAGGAAGCAAGAGAACTGGATAAACTTACTCTTGATGAATTGCATGGCATATTCACTGCATATGAAGTGAGGATGGGAAATGTAGAGTCATCCAAAAGAGAAGCTACATTCAAGGATACCAACAAGGATAAGGTTGAAATTGTATACAAGAAGGAAAAGGAAGAATCCTCCACATCGAAACATGAAGAGATTGATGAGGAAGAAGCAAATGTCATCAAAATATTAAGAAGAGGCTCTAGAAAGTATATAGTTAAGTTACCCTTCAAGTGTTTTAATTGTGGTAAAGTACATCATTTTACTACTAAATGTCCTTACAATAAGAAGGATAATGTTGAACAAGATGTAGATAGTATAAATAATAAACCCTAATTTCCTAAGAAGAAAAGTTTTATGAAAAAGAAGAAGGTTTTGTATGTTCAAGAGGAGAGTGATTCTTCTTATCCTAGTGATAGTTTAGATGATGAACGAGATTGTTCCTTTTTGATGGAAGAAAATGAATTTATTTTCATGGAAAAAGAATCTAACAAATAGAAAGATGGAAATGTTGAGGATCTTGGTGAAGGAGGTGAAGAAGAAGGAGAAGTTGACCTTAAAGGAGAACTAATTTGAGCTTTATAAGAAATTGATAACCTGATAGAGGAGGTTGATAGCCTGAAAAAGGAGAATAAGAATCTAAAGAATATTACACAAAAAGAGACTGATAAGCTAACCAAAAATCTTGAAGAATCAAATCAAATGGTGGAGAGCTTGAAAATACAAGTGGAGGAATCCAAAAGAATTGAGATGTAGTTAAGTCTAAACTTCAATACGAGGTTGAAAAATGTATGCAGCTAGAGGAAAAAATAGTTTCCTTAAGAAAATATTTAGAAAAGGATAGAGAAAAAATAGAAAAGGGCCTGAAGTTGAAGGGAGGCTTAGAGATTCTTGATGGATTATTAAGCACACAAAATCCTTCTAACAAAGAAAAATCCGATTTAGGTCTTGAGAAAGGAAATAGTACTTTTACTAATGCATCTGCAAAACTATATTAGAGATTTAGAGAAGGAGAAAAATCCGGTACAAATGGTGAAAAGGAATGCAATGAGAATACATCTAGAGATGAGATGAAACCAACTGAGATGAAGAATGTTAGAGGAAGAAAAGAAGCCTATTGTAGACAAGAACAACAACTAATCAATTCCTTATCATTAGAAGAAGAGGAAAAACACACGAAGAACTGATGCTAATGGATTCACAAGGGTGAGAAATCTGAAGAATCCAAAGCAAAGAAGAACCTCTCATCCTGCTCAAGGATATGATATGACTAGGTACTCTTCATACTTCTATGGGTATTGTTACACCTATAATAAATTTGATCACAGGGCTAGAGAATGTAGAGTTATTCCCAAAAGGAGTACAAATTTTGTAAGAAAATATCCATTTGCTCCTTTAGTTGACATGAATGCAATATGTTACAATTGTAATAACTTTGGTCATATAGCTAAAAATTGTAGAACAAAATTTATATGACCAAAAGTATAGAATGAGGAAAAGAAAAATGCATCTCCCAAAGTAGACAAAGATTCTAAGGTCCTTGAAAAGAAGGAAGAAAAGGTAGAAAATAAACCTAAGGAGGTGTGGAAAGAAAAAGAGCAGATGCCCACTCAATCAATGATTGCACAAACTGCTCATCATGCAAAGAAGAAAAATATAAGGGTAATAGATAGTGGCTGCTCTAAGCATATCACTAGTGACAAGAATAAATTCATCCAATTTAGGAAAAGTAAGGAAGGATCAGCCAGTTTAGGTGACAACACTACTGTAAAAATCTATGATAAAGGAAGAATCAACATAGATGGTAAATTACCTACAAAATATGTTATCTATGTTGAAGGTTTGAAACACAATCTACTAAGTGTAAGTTAGATGTGTGACAATGGTTATAATGTCACATTTAATTTAGAGGGATGTAAAATAAGTAAAAATGGAAAAAAAAATTGCACAAGGAGTAAGAACTGAAAGCAATCTCTATAATCTTAGTGAAGTAAAAGTTCTAAGTTGTTTGAGAGTTGGTTGTGGTATAGGAGAATGGGACATGCTAATTTTGATAATCTAGTGAAAGTGAGCTCAAAAGGATTGTTAAGGCACATGCCTAAGATAAACAAGCCTTCAAGTACCACTTGCAGAGAATTTTAAATAGGAAAGTAAACAAGGGTTAAGTTATAGATAAAAGAATACTCAACTACAAAACCCTTGCAACTGGTTCATACAGATTTGTGTGGTCCTACAAAGAGAAGAGGGTTGAAAGGTGAAAGATACTGCATGTTAATGATTGATGACTATTCAAGAGTGACATGGGTAACCTTTCTAAAAGACAAATCACATGCATTTGAAAGATTCAATATATTTAGAAGGATGGTTGAGAAGGATATTGGTAGAAGAATCAAATGCTTGAGATCAAATAGAGGTGGAGAATTTACATCAAATGAATTCATTGAATATTGTGAGAAGCATGGAATCAAAAGATAATATTTTACTTTAAGAATTGCACAATAGAATGGAGTAGTTGAGAGAAAGAATAGAATTGTTAAGGAGATGGCCAAAACAATGCTAAATGAGGCCAAGTTACCAGATGTATATTTGAGGGAGGTAGTTCATACTGTAGTTTATATTTTGAACAAAGTTCAAATTAGAGTAAATAGTGACAAGACTCCCTATGAATTGTCGTATGTAAGCCAACATATGTCAAGTATTTCAAAGTGTTTGGTAACAAGTGCTAAATCAAAAGAGAAGAAGATAATTTGGGAATATTTGATTCTAGATGTGATGAAGGAATATTTCTTGGATATTCCACCCAAAGAAAGGCCTACAAATATTATAACAAAAGGCTGCAAAAGATTATAGAAAGTATCAATGTCAAGATTGATGAAGAATTAAAAAATGTTAAGTCTGATAGAGATAACTTTGAACATGAATCAAATTGTGAAGAAATGATTGTTGATGAAGATAAAAAAGAAGAGAAAGAAAAATCACATGCAAAATATGTTCAAAAGAATCATCTTGCAGATCAAATAATTAGAAAAAAAAAGAAGTTTTTCAGACAAGCAGAAGACTTGCAAAGAACAAGGAACAAGTGAAATTTTCTCTCTTGTCACAAATTAAGGCTAAGAATTATGTGGAGGCCAGCAAGGATGAGAGTTGTGTTAGCTCTCAAAAACGCAGGTTTGAACCATGAAAGGTTGCCAAGCTTTCACAACGTTTTAGGGTAACAGAACAAGGCTTGAAACAATCAAACCTTCTGCTCTTTAGGTGTTGCTAAACCCAGGCGGGTGTACCTTTCTGAATAGCACAGACTTAACTTGTGATTATTTCTTTGAGATGCTTTGTCCACAATGGCAGATAACAGTGAACAAATGAAACCAAACTCGATAACTACCTTCTGATCTAAATCCTAGAATGCTTAATTAACTGATAAAAGAGATTGAATGAATTCAAATAATGAAATTGCAGAGACCAGTGCTTTATTGGGTATGCGGAGTCAAACGAAACAGAAGTGGGCAACTTATTCTGGTAGAAAATCAAATTGCAGGCATATGATCCGTTCATAACTTGTATAAACAATGCAAGATTATGACTACTGAGCTCTTCTTTAATAATCCAAATGAATCTTCCTGATTATTGTGATCAATGAAAAGGATTTAATCCCTACTTGAGAGAACCAGTTAATTAATCACACAAATGCAGCAAATGTGCACAGATAAACTGAAAATAAACTTGTTATTCCAATTTAAACAACCAGAAAAAATCAAATTGGAGACAACTTCAGTAATACTTTTTCAATAAGCTTAATAGACAATTGATACCAAAAATAACCTGTCACACCAGCTGAATTTCATTGAAATCACCATTTAAAAACATGCACCATGGTCTCCAGAATGAGAACTTTATTCTACCGTGCCCATTCCTACTCTACTGTATTTTTCTAATCTAAAAATCTTATCTAAAATACCCTCCTCAATTACAATCGGGAGTGTATATTTATACACCAACCTTAGAAATCATATCATTTCGAATTCATATTGGCCCCCGTAGAAATCGAGCCCAAATCATGTCGGCCACAACAGTATTTAGAATTTCATATGTCGGCCAACAACTTTTGAATTTATGTTTTATTCGCCAACCACTCGCCAAGACAGGCCTGAAGGTATGCCGAAGGAAATTGTATTGCTTATCGCTCCCTGCCAGTGTTCCCCTATTTTGCATTCATCGAGACATGAGCATAACTCTCACCGATGTAAACCTTTCATTTTGTTCACAGTCGCTATAACTCAATAGTATCGGAGAGACTTCATGTAGTCTTCATCCTGTTTCACTGAAAGTCATCATTTACCTTGGGTCGCCATAGAACCTTGCTTGTTACACCGAGGTCAAAGGATATTCTTCTGATTCTTTAAGTCTTGCTGTGACCACACAACATCGGTGAGACTCCATAGCGAGTTAACTTCGTTCTGCCGAAAGCCTCGAGCCACAATATATCGCCAAGACATCAATGTTCTTATACCGATAGAAACCCTTCATCTCATGTTTTTCGCTATAACTTGTAACTATCGGGGAAACCTTACGTAGATTATACAATGTTTCACCGAAGGCTTCTCACCCAACGTCAAGTCGCCGAGACAAAGCACCTCCTATGTCGAAAACCATTCCCCACTCGCTTTCACCAAGACAATACAATATCGGTGAGACCTGTTGGAGACAACACCATTTCATACCGAAGTACCTTGAAGTCATTTGTGTTCGCCAAGACCAAAATATTTTCATACTGATGGAGTCTCCATATGCATTATCGACGAAACCAAAGGTCATTCGCCAAGACGATATATCGAAAGCCCCAACTCACACCGAAATGTATCCCTTAAACACCGGTCAGTGAAACAAATGGAAATTTTTATGACATTATACCGAATACCCCTAGTCTGGCTGAAAAGAACATTCAATGTGATTGTCGGTGAAACCACGAGAGCTTGGCAAGATGTTATGCAGAAAAAAAGTCTTACACCGATAAAAATCCACTTTGCCTAGTCGGTAAGACAAAACAATTTTGGTGTGACATTACAACGACACCCAAACTCTTTCCGAAATATGCATATTCCTATCGTCGAAACCCTGTGAAAGCTATGCCGACAACCACCTGTAGATAAAATCTATTCGCTAAGACACCGGATGAGTCTTGTCGATAGGCAATACAGACTCATGCAAGTTGAAACATGAAAAATGGATCAGGGATACATAGACCACGATATGAATCATGCAAGACCCGATGGATACAATGGACGAAAAATGAGCAGAATGATAGGAAAACAAACTCTAGTGTTTTAGGATGAGGACCATATGGAAACTTAGGGTCAAGAAAAATTTGTGAAAATATTGCAGAAATTTACAGCTTCAATAGTGGCTCCGTCTGGGGATGAATGATAGTCAGATCATTGCAAGGATCCAGAAACTTTGGGTGAGCAGACCAGACACAAAATGATGAACCAGTGAGCAGAAATGGAAATGAAGGAAAAAATGGAGATGAATGTAGAGAATGCAAGATGGAAGTGAAATGGACGCAAAATGAATGCAAAATTGAGGTGAACCAGAACCCTAAACTACTGTGTATGGAAAGGAATTTTAAAGAGGATAAGCAAGAGTTGTCCATGCACTAGCAACCCTCAATCCTCTGTGTTTTAATTTCTCCTGTTCTGATCTGTTACAATCTGAAACTCCCACCATGCTTTCCCCTGTCAAATACCTGGTTTTATTTTGAGTTCATTAGATTTCTCCTAAAGACACAGATGTAATCTTTCCTATCACTAGAAGTTTTTATAGAATCACTATGCTTAGCTTGGACCGAAATTGCAACAGCATTCAGCAGTTTATATTCTCCATCATCAGATAAAATGTTATCTTCAAAATACAAAATACATGCATATGAAATGCAATATTTTGTATTATCGCTCTCATTGTCATATATTATGAAACACTCTCCCAGCTGTATTGAAAATTTATCAGCAAAGTGCTTCACTTGAGAAACAAAATGTTCTGTTATATCAACACAAAAATCTGAAACCTTTTGCACCTCTTTAGTATCATTATTTGGAATCAACATTAAATTATAACTCACATCTCCAGTATCTAGCATATATGAATCAATCAAATCTAGAATTTTTCCAACCTTGGCATGCAAATAAACATCCTTTCCACATGAGTTAGAAATTCCAAAATCACATACCTTATCCTGAATGGAAACAAAATTTTGATCAATACCAAAAGTATCACCATCATTCCAAGAAATACAAAGGGAGTCATAAGAATATTTACACAAAGATTTTTCACTGTCAAAACAAAAGTAAGTTGGAGACAAAACTTCAAGATCTTCACCATGTGCACAACCTTGGTATTCAAAAATTAAAAAATCTGCAATCTGTTCACTGACAAGTGAACAAGTCTCTATATTTTCATCACTATTATTATACTCCTCACTTTTGTCATCATCACACAGAAATCCAATACCATAAGAGAATGGAAAATCAAAAACATCATCAATGCAGTTATTTATTCCATCATTATGCTTGTCTAAAATTATTTCCTCCTTTTCATAGAATGGATTTGAAAATATCTGAAACTCGCTTATTGACACACCTTGGCAAAAAATCATCTAATCATCATTTAACTCTTCATCATACAACGAGTTTGAAAAAATTTGGAAATCACTTTCAAATGTGCAAACCTCTTCTTCATCAGATCTATCTTCATAACTTTCAACTGAATCCAGAGGTATTGTATATTTACTATCTGATGAATCAACATCTCCTATTGCCTCTTCATCCAGATCCTCATAAGAAGAAGAAGAATCCCTTGACTGCAAATCAGAATCCTCAGGTTCATCATCAGCATCAGAATATTCACAACAAACACTGCTCTCTCTGTGACAATCTGTTGTGCAAGAGAGATGCCCTGCACCTTCATCCTCCTCAACATGGTGAAAAGTATCTGAGGCTAGATATACTGTGTGATCTTCTTCATTGTTTTCCATTTGCATTCCCTCTTCTTGCATTCTTTGGGCTACAACACACTAATCTGGGGAATGTGGCATATCACAAAATTCATAGAAGTAATTGTTACTTACCATATAGGTTCTCTTTGTCAATGGATCAAGAGCTTCCTTGTTTCCAGGCCTAGCTGTTATAGGTTTTCTATCCTTCCAGTCTGCATTGTAAGGTATATTATGCAACCTCGGCCTTTCATTCCTGTATGTGTTGCTTTGCTGAGAAACCCTAGGAATATCTCTTTTATTGATTATCCCAGCAGCCTTCCTATTGTTTTCAATTGTTTGTGCCATTTTATGTGCTTCAGCCAAATCTCTTGGGAATTTATTTCTCAGCTCATACCCTGTCTTAGGCTCAAATGCATTCAAATAAATACTTAGTGCTACAAAATTTGGCAACTTTGATCTAGGAGGTATCCTACTCTGCAACTTATTGAATCTCTGATTGAAATCATAAATTGTATCACTTTGATTCTTTTGAATGTGCAATAATTCACGAAGAGCATAATCTGGTACACTTAGATTCCCAAACTACTCGAGGAATTGATCTTGAAATCCTCAGAGAGAATCAATAGAGACAGCTAGTAGGCTGTTGAACCAATCCCTAGCATCTTCAACCAGTGATATCATAAATAGCCTCATGCGTAAATCTTCATAGGGCACATCCAAATATTGGATAAAAGCATCGAAACTTCTTAAATGATCTTCAGCAGTGATTGCATCACACCCTGTAAACTTTGGAACAATACCCCTCCAACTGCCACCCATTGGATAAGGGGATAATGGAATCCCTGCCAAATCAAACTGTTTGATCATTGTTGTATACTGATGAGGGGGGGCACTAGGTGGGTACGAATGCTGGTACATCAGACCATAGTGCTGATATGGCATATACTGCTAACTATGAGGAGCTCCAACATGACCTCCCCAGAACTAAGATCCTCCTCCATTCATGTTTGAACAACTACAATAATTTTTTCAGAGTCGCCACCTACTTTTCCAAAAGTAGGAAAATCATTATTTCTGATCTATTCCCAGCGGAATCACCTTTTCTGAAATTTCTCAAATCTTTTCTTCACTGACTCTATATGATGGTCTTCAACCGAATTTTCTAATGTAATCCCCAGTAGAGTCGCCAATTTGTTAGCTCTCAAAAACGCAAGTTTGAACCATGAAAGGTTGCCAAGCTTTCACAACGTTTTAGGGTAACAGAACAAGGCTTGAAACAATCAAACCTTCTACTCTTTAGGTGCTGCTAAACCCAGGCGGGTGTACCTTTCTGAATAGCGCAGACTTAACTTGTGATTATTTCTCTGAGATGCTTTGTCCACAATGGCAGATAACAGTGAACAAATGAAACCAAACTCGATAACTACCTTCTGATCTAAATCCTAGAATGCTTAATTAACTAATAAAAGAGATTGAATGAATTCAAATAATGAAATTGCAGAGACCAGTGCTTTATTGGGTATGCGGAGTCAAATGAAATAGAAGTGGGCAACTTATTCTGGAAGAAAATCAAATTGCAGGCATATGATCTGTTCATAACTTGTATAAACAATGCAAGATTATGACTACTGAGCTCTTCTTTAATAATCCAAATGAATCTTCCGGATTACTGTGATCAATGAAAAGGATTTAATCCCTACTTGAGAGAACCAGTTAATTAATCACACAAATGCAGAAAATGTGCACAGATAAACTGAAAATAAACTTGTTATTCCAATTTAAACAACCAGAAAAAATCAAATTGGAGACAGCTTCAACAATACTTTTTCAATAAGATTAACAGACAATTGATACCAAAAATAACCTGTCACACCAGCTGAATTTAAAAACATGCACCATGGTCTCCAATCACCATTTAAAAACATGCACCATGGTCTCTAGAATGAGAACTTTATTCTACCGTGCCCATTCCTACTCTACTGTATTTTTCTAATCTAAAAACATGCACCATGGTCTCCAGAATGAGAACTTTATTCTACCGTGCCCATTCCTACTCTACTGTATTAGTGAAATCACCATTTAAAAACATGCACCATGGTCTCCAAAATGAGAACTTTATTCTACCGTGCCCATTCCTACTCTACTGTATTTTTCTAATCTAAAAATCTTATCTAAAATCCCCTCCTCAATTACAATCGGGAGTGTATATTTATACACCAGCCTTAGAAATCATATCATTTCGAATTCATATCGGCCCCCGTAGAAATTGAGCCCAAATCATGTCGGCCACAATAGTATTTAGAATTTCATATGCCGGCCAATAGCTTTTGAATTTCTATTTTATTTTCCAACCACTCGCCAAGACAGGCCTGAAGGTATGCCAAAGGTAATTGTATCGCTTATCGCTCCCTGCCAGTGTTCCCCTGCTTTGCATTCGTCGAGACACGAGCATATCTCTCACCGATGTAATCCTTTCATTTTGTTCACAGTCACTATAACTCAATAGTATCAGAGAGACCTCATGTAGACTTCATCCTGTTTCACCGAAAGTCATCATTTACCCTAGGTCTCCATAGCACCTTGCTTGTTACACTGAGGTCAAAGGATATTCTTCTAATTCTTTAAGTCTCGCTGTGACCACACAACATCGGTGAGACTCCATAGCGAGTTAACTTCGTTCTGCCGAAAGCCTCAAGCCACAATATATCACCAAGACATCAATGTTCTTATACCGATAGAAACCCTTCGTCTCATGTTTGTTGCTATAACTTGTAACTGTCGGGGAAACCTTACGTAGATTATACAATGTTTCACCGAAGGCTTCTCACCCAACTCCGAGTCACTGAGACAAAGCACCTCCTATGTCGAAAACCATTCCCCACTCACTTTCGCTAAGACAATACAGTATCGGTGAGACCTGTCGGAGACAACACCATGTCATACCGAAGTACCTTGAAGTCATTCGTGTTCGCCAAGACCAAAATATTTTCATACTGATGGAGTCTCCATATGCATTATCGGCGAGACCTAAGGTCATTCACCAAGATGATATATCGAAAGCCTCAACTCACACCGAAATGTATCCCTTAAACGTCGGTCGGTAAAACAAATGGAAATCGTTATGACATTATACCGAATACCCCCAGTCTGGCTGAAAAAAAAATTTAATGTGATTATCGGTGAAACCACGAGAGCTCGCTAAGACGTTATGCAGAAACAAAGTCTTACACCGATAAAAATCCACTTTGCCCAGTCAGTAAGACAAAACAATTTTGGCATGACATTACAATGACGCCCAAACTCTTTCCGAAATATGCATCTTCTTGTCGCCAAAACCCTATGAAAGCTATGCCGACAACCACTTGCAGATAAAATCTATTCGCTAAGACACTGGATGAGTCTTGCCGATAGGCAATACAAACTCATGCAAGCTGAAACATGCAAAATGGATCAGGGAGACATAGACCATGATATGAATCATGCAAGACCCGATGGATACAATGGACGAAAAATGAGCAGAATGATAGGAAAACAAACCCTAGTGTTTTAGGATGAGGACCATATGGAAACTTAGGGTCAAGC
Source organism: Sequoia sempervirens (assembly GCA_007258455.2). Taxonomy (NCBI): domain Eukaryota; kingdom Viridiplantae; phylum Streptophyta; class Pinopsida; order Cupressales; family Cupressaceae; genus Sequoia; species Sequoia sempervirens. The sequence continues at coordinate 14,064 of VDFB02379297.1, forward strand.
AAAATTTGTGAAAATATTGCAGAAATTTACAGCTCCAACAAGTTGGATAAAGGCAATGGAAGAGGAACTGAATAATATTGAGAAAAATAAAGAATGGGAATTGGTTCCTAGAACCCCAAGAAAAAATGTGATAGACACTAAATGGGTGTTTAGTGATGCAGGAGCATCCATGGTGTATTGGAAATCTTGTGTCACCAAAAATATTTTATTTTTCTTTATTTGATTTCAATAAGGGCTTAGGTGATAGAAAATAATATTTTCATTTACAACATTATAAATTTCCCTTGTGTGAAAATGTAATGTAACTTTTGATGGGAAAATACCCGCCCTCGGTAACTCGGTAAATGTAATTTGTAAAGGGTTAGGTCTTTGGGTGTCCCACTTTTGGAGGAGGTCAAAAGGGGTCATATTTGCTTATACATGTGCCATATTTTGTCATAAAGTGGGCTGCCAAAGGAATATTGCATGTCTTTGCATGCCAGATTGTTATCGCAAGCTGTAAGGAATCTATAAGAGGTGTAAGTTGTCATAGCATCTCAAGTTTGGTTGGTCAAGAGTCTAGGAACCCAAGAGAGGTTAACATGCATTGTACCACATGTCTTAAGGCATCTTTTCAAAATCTCAAGGTTGGGTGTTCCTTTCTCAAGGTGGTTTCAAGAGCTTTTTTTGTGAAACCATGGTTTGTTTTCCTCTTGGATCATTCTCTATTTATTGATGCCTTATCATATGGAGAAGGGGGGCTTGGAGAAGTGAAGTTTACATACCCAGATGCTGTCAAAATTGCACTAGATTGTTGAAGACATCTTTGTTTCAGGTGTTGCATGTAGGATTGAAGAGGAGCCCATGATCTTCATGTTGATGTAACCATTTGTGTATTTGAATGTAATAAAAAGTTGCATATTTCTCTTTTATTTTCAGTTCTTCATATGTATTTGCAGCCTTCTTGCATTGTGTTTAGTGTCAATTTGTAATTAGATTTGAAAGGGAGAGTCTCCCTTTTCATCAGTGGTATCAGAGCAGGTTTTCTTGAGTCTGTAAATAGAGCACCAAAGAGAGGTAGCATGCAGCAAGACCTGTGAGTTTTGGGTGAAGATTAAAATGCCTCCAAGAATTGCCAATCATGGTAGAGGTAGAGGCAGAGGTGCTAGGGGAAGAGACCCTCCTAGAGATGAAATTAGAGCCCTTAGAAGGAAAATAGAAACCTTGCAGGAAGAGATCCATAGAAGAGAAGTGCATATAGAAAGAGATGATAGTGAAGATGAAATTGAAGAGGAAGAGGAAGAGAAAGAACATGATCAAATTGATCCTAGAGAGATCAGATTATTGAGAGAAATATCAAACATTGGAAAGAAGAAAAAATGGAGGTTTCAACCTTCAATGGAAGCCTAAATCATGAGGATTTGATAGATTGGATTAATGACATGGAGGAGTTTTTTGAATTTGAAGAGATTGAAGACCCTCACAGAGTGAAGTTTGCAAAAACAAAGTTAAAGGGCCATGCAAGCATTTGGTGGAAAGAAGTTTGGATTGAAAGAGGAAGACAAGGGAAATAAAAATATCCAAATGGGATAAAATGGTGGAAGAAATGAAAAGACAATCTATCCCAGTAGATTATGAGTTGGAGTTGCTCAAAAAGATACAGAGTTTGAGACAAGGAACTAGAACTATGAAAGAATACACAAAATAATTTCACAAGGTCCTGATTTGAATGGGACATTCTGAAGAAAATAAGGAGAAGGTAGCTCGTTACATTAATGGGCTGAAACCTAGCATTCAAGAAGAGTTGGCATTGGTGAGAATGACCACCATCAAGGGTGCTTATCAATTTTTATTAAAATTTGAAGAAAGAATAAACATAAATTTGGGAGTAAACAAAGAGGAAGAGGTCATGGCAGAAGAACCAAAGGAAGAAGTTATGATGGAAATCAGAAAAATTAGAAATTTGAAGAACAATGCAGCAGCAAAAATCAGAAATCAGAAAATTATTACCCTCCTAGAGATCAAAATCCAAGAGGTAGAGGGAGATCGGGTAGAGGATTCAGAAGAGATAGCTTTCACAGCACCTATTTTCGATGCAGTGAAGAGGGGCATAGAGCTTATGACTTCCCTCAAAATCAAGAAATGACCAATAGAAGACCTAAAAACCATAATAGAGCAGAAAACATCAATGAGGAGGATGCATGCTCATCACATTCTGAAGAAGCGGAAGGAGGTGAAGTCCTGATGACAAGAAGAGCATTGTTGAGTGAAGAAGATGGACTAGTTCAAAGAAAAATATTATTCAAGACAAGATGAAAATGTGAAGGAAAATATTGTAATGTCATCATAGATAGTGGAAGCATGGATAACTTGGTATCCAAAGAAATGGTGAGAAAATTGAACCTAGAAAGGAGGCACCTAGAACCGTACCGAATATCTTGGGTACAAGATAATCAAAAGCTTTTGATAAGCAAACAATGTTTGGTAAATTTTAAAATAGGAGGTTATTTTAATGAAATATTGTGTGATATAATTCCAATGGATGCATGTCATATCTTGTTAGGAAGGCCTTGGCAGTATGATAGGAAGGAAATGCATGATGGTTGTGCTAATACATATACCATAGTTAAGGATGGTGTGAAACATAAATTGAAACCTTTAAAAGAAGAATTGGTTCAAGATTGTGGTAATGCAAGAGTTTACTTAGTGGATGCAAGAAAATTTCTAGATGGTATGAGGCATGAGAAAAAAAAAATTTGTTTGATTCTTAAAACTAACAGTGAAAGTGTGGAAGATGTTCCTATGGAGGTTGCAAATTTGTTGCAAGATTTTCCAAAAATTATTTCAGACAATGCACCTGAGGGGCTGCCACCCATGCAGAAGATAAGTCATCAAATTGATCTAATACGAGGAGCAAGTTTTCCTAACAAAGCAGCCCATAGAATGTCTCCAACTGAGAGTGAAGAGTTGAACAAGCAAGTTCAAGAATTGTTGCGAAAAGGCTTGATTCGAGATAGCTTAAGCCCTTGTGCAGTGCCTGCTGTTTTGGCACCAAAGAAAGGAAGAGAATGGAGGATGTGCATGGATTCAAGGGCTATCAACAAAATCACCATAAAATATAGATTTCCAATACCCATAATGGATGATATCATGGACTATTTGAGTGGAGCAGAATACTTCACAAAGATTGACTTGAAGAGTGGTTATCATCAAATATGAATCCGAGAAGGTGATGAGTGGAAGACAACTTTCAAGACCAAGGAAGGTTTGTATGAATGGTTGGTCATGCCTTTTGGATTACCCAATGCTCCTAGTACGTTTATGAGGTTGATGAATGAAGTATTGAAAGAGTTTTTGTGAATATTTGTTATTGTTTATCTAGATGATATATTGATATAAAGTAAAACAGTAGAGGAGCATTTGTTGCATATCAGATTTGTTTTTGAAAATTTGAAGGAAGAAAATTTTCTCATTAACTTGAAAAAGTGAAACTTTATGAAGAGGGAATTGGTATACTTGGGTTTCATTGTTTCAAGAGAAGGTCTCAAGATGGACCTAGAAAAGGTGAAAGCTATTTTAGAATGGCCTACACCTAGAAGTGCTACCTGTTATCACGGAATCTAGCAGCGCTCGTTCCACGGATAACCCCCCTACGAAACTTGTTCGTTTCTTAGGATTCGTGAAGTTCAAGTACGCATAACGAGGTGATTTTTGAGCCACCTCAAAATTTGTTCCCAAGTCTCGAATAGTCAATTCGAGCATTCCCCCTTGTTCACCTCGCAAAGACCTTCGAAACGAGATCTTTCGCGACGTTTCACTGTTCATACTTTGCAGATTACGAAAAATGCAGTGGCACTGAAAAAGTGCGCTCCTGCCTTCAAGCAAATTTGACTAAGTCTGGAAATGAAAGGGCGCTAAAATTTAGCGCCCCTGCATGAAGTGAAATTCCAAAAAATGTAAGGGCGCTAAATTTTAGCGCCATTACATTTTTCTTCGACACTTAAGCGTTTTTCATGCTTCTGGCACGTTTCTTCATGTTTTCGCGTTTTTCGTCAATCGTGCCACTTTTCGTGCCTAAATTTATTGCACGACTTGAGTTAGGTTTTTAATTCTCATTTTCAATTAAGTGAATGAGTTCGCCATTTTATTGTCTACATTTCATTTTATCTTCTTTTCTCACTTGCTGGGCGAATTGCACTTCAACTGCAAATCACGTTTTTGGAGTTTCGCCATTCTTTCCTCAACAAGTTTTCACGCCTTGGTTCTGGTAAGTCTTTTGCATTGTCTTTTTCTTATGTTATGTATATGATCTATGTTCATTATTTGCGTGTTGTTCTTCATTCGCGTTTTTGTTTCTTACATTCACGTCTATCATCTCATTTCGTGTTTTGTTCTTTCCATTCGCACTCTTCTCTTTTCTAACCCCACGCTTCCATCTTCCTTCACATTTTCCTCTTCATGTTTGCCATTCATTGTTTGCTTTCATTGCACGAATATTGGCAAGCCTTTACTAACCCTATGCATTCTTTCCTTCGTTTTCCTAAACGCGTAGTGTTCTTCATTCGTGCTTTTCTTTTCAACACCCATCCCTATTCTTCATACGCGTTTCTTTCCCCATTCTCCTCTGTACGCAATGTCCCTTGAGAACTTCTATCTACCCGACATGTTTGTGTTGAAATATCTTTGTCAGAAGCTCTTCATTCATTTTGGTAAACATTGAAAAGATTCATCATTGTGAAAAAGAATTCCTTTGACCCTTGAATGCGTATGTAATTGGATGGAGACAATTTTGAAAGCTTTCATTGTTATAAACATTGCATTTGCTAAGCTCAAGCACCTTCGCCATTCCTCCTTGCATCTACATTTTCAAAATTGCCAAAATTTGCAAAAGCGCTGAAAATAAGCGCCATGACATTTCAAACATGTCAAAAATTGCCTAACACTGGAAAAGTGTAAAGGCGCTAAAATTTAGCGCCCTTACACCAAAAGAAATTTTCCAAAAATGTAAGGGCGCTGAATTTTAGCGCCCTTACACTTTTTTCAGACTTTTTCCAATTTCTTCCAAATGAACTTCATTCTTGACCAGTGCACTCCTGAGCCTCATTTTTCTGCATTCATACATCGTTTTGTGTGCCTCGCCATCCGCTTCATGAATTCCTATCCTCGTGCTCATTTCGCGCTTACCCATGTTTCCTAACAATTGGTGTTTGTTCTGGCTAGACGGATTGCAGTCTACTCTCACAGATCATCAAGTCAAGAGTGATCAGAGTTCCAGTTCTTTTTTATGACTGCTACGAAGCCTCCTTCTTCTTCGAAAGCAAAAAGAAAGATGAAGTACAAATATCAAGGCATCTATCCGCCAACTATGGTGCTTTCAAAAGTTGAAGAGATAAAAGATACAGAAGTTGGCCACCAAGACTTGGTTGACTTCGCAAAGTTGACAGAGACGAAGCCCCTCCCTGATTCAATGAGAGCAATCGTACACAGCAATCTCCACTTGGTGGCGATGTTCCCTACAGCTACGCACAATACTGATTTTGTTCTTCAAGTTGCGTCTCATTACATCCGAGAAAGCAGAAGTGTGATCGACTCTTCCGGGCACGAGATTCTGAGACTCGACCCCGACTTCTTTGATATTGTCTTCAAAGTCCTCACATGGACAAATATATTGACATCTCTATATCAAAAGCACAGAGATCTTTGATGCTGATCCCAATAAAGCCAAACAGTTGATAAATACTCAATAGCTCAAGAAGCCTAGATCGTCTATTTCTAGATGGCCGAAAGGACTCCTGAGAAGCGACTTCAAAGATGACGTCAAGGATATGATCACGTTTCTGAGTAGAGTGAAGGGTTTGCCGAAATCATCCACCTTTCACGATTGGATGTATGAGTACATCAAGATCATAAGAAGGAAAAAGGTGCATATTGACTGGGGTAAACAAATCAGTGATGAGATGCACGAGCAGTTGATCAATGCTCCTTCTACATTGAAGTTCTACATGACTTCTTACCTGGTGTACGCAACAGCTGTGATGAGACAATTCCCAGGTCTATCTACAAAAGGGAATCGAATGATGGTGCCTGTGTACAGATATTTCTATTAGTTGGAGCTAAAGGAAAGCTTTCATCATTTCAGACGGGTCACTGATGCTTTCTTTGCGCCTTTACTCTTCAACTTTGATCCAACTTTGGAAAGAAGAAGAGTGTCTGATGAAGCCTATAAGGTGGTAAGTAAAGTTGGATGTATTTTTCTCCAATTCCCAACATTTACTTACTTGAGAGTAGGTTGTTACACCGGTTGTCCCTACATGCTACCACGTTATCCTTCGGATAAGTGGGTTCTCATGGAAACATGCGGACAGCTGATGTCAGTACAGAAAGAACGAAGAAGCAACCACAAGCATGGATTCAAGTTCCCACTGACCATCGGCAAATATACTATCCAAACTGCACAAAAAGCTAAGTCTGTCTATGCTGAGATGCAGATCATGACCATCAAAACTTACAAGTATAGGTTTGATTTTGACTACCGAGATGTCAGAAAGAAGTTGCAAAAAGGTTCACTCATCTGCCATGAGATCGATCACAATAATTCACACCATTGTGGATTACACTATTGGTCCAAATGAGAAGTTCGTGCAGGAGACTAGGAGGAAATTTGAAGACTTCTGTGCCCAATGCAAAGAGACGTGAAGCGGCCCCCTATTCTCCAGTGTTAGACATTTCCGGTGCATCCCATTATGCATCTTGTAAATATTTCTTGACATTTTCGAATGTCATTTTGTAAATTAATTACACCAGGTCCAAAGATGTAATATTTTCAAAACAAATTACACTTTGACTTTGAGTCCCGGATGGGTGGTTCCTAAGGCCAGCTCACTAACTTTCGATTCTCAATCTCTTTCCTTCTTTTGCTCATCCCTCTTTCTATATAATGTGATTTTCATTGTAATTTATCTTTTAGCCTTTTGCAATGAAGTGCTGCCCTTTTGTAAGCAAACTTGTGAAACTTTGCGTTCATACTTTGTGAATGAGATTCAATCAATAAAGAAAAGGATTGCAAGCCAAACTTTGTGTTGGATTCGATACTTTTGTAAGTTGATTCGATTTGGTAGTGATTAGTTCGAGGAATCTGAAAGACTCTAAGTAGTTGATGTAAACTTTGTGTTACATTCGTTATTTAGATTGCATTATATTTCTTTTATCATTGGTTGAATGATCTATAAGACTTTGCGCTTATAATCATTCATGCTCATGCATGTTCTTGTTGAATAATCTACAAGACTTTGTGCTTGTAATTATTCATACTATTGGATACTTTGTCGAAGGATCTACAAGACTTTGTGCTTGTAATCGTTCATGCTATTAACACTTTTGTTGAAGGATCTACAAGACTTTGTGCTTGTAATCGTTCATGCTGTTCGAAGAATTGTTGCGTCTAAGAAGACTTTGTGCTTCTAACGTAGCAAACGGTACGTTTATGCAGATCCAACATTGATAAAGCTACAGAACGACTTTGTGCCTTCGTGAGCTTTCCCTTTTTACTTTATTTTGTTTGTTATTAATCAATTATGGTATCTCTACGCTTTGCTTTGACGAGATAGAGCTATTGGTATTACTGCTAGTTGTTATTTTTAGGTTATCAAGAATTCGGAACTTCCAACACGTGAAGCATTGTAAACATCTTCTCTAAAAAAAGAGAGAAGGATGAATGTAACACACCCCCCCCCACTCCGTGAATTTCGTGTACATTTTGTAATTATTTGTGTGATTTACTATTGTTTCTCTTAGCAGTAAGAAGGGCGCCTCCCCTTTCTGAGAGGAGAGATTCACATCTCACATAGCTGTGGCTGAAGTCCAAGTTGTGTAATCTGTCGAAAGTTGATTACATAATTTTCACCCAACACATTCTATGTTGTGCCAATGTTGTTGGGCAAAGCATTCCAGGATTCTACTTGTTCAAGGGGAGTGTGAACATAGATAATTACATCATAGACTACAAACCAAGTGCTTGCATGGTAGCCCAACCCCATGCATGGATGACCAAAGACTTGTTCATAGATTGGTTGACCCACTTCAAAACCTCAGTTCTAGGTGGTGTCTCACCCACCAATAGGGTCTTGTTGATCTTTGATGACCATGGAAGGCATGTAGCACTCAAAACCATCCAGGAAGCAAGAGAAATTGGTGTAGATTTGTTAACATTGCCATCACACACATCACATAAGCTACAGTCTTTGGATGTGAGTGTGTTTGCACCTTTTAAAGCTTACTTCAAATCAAAACGTGCAATTTTTTTGTCAAGGTTTCCAAACATTGAAGTGAGGAGGAGAGAACTTGCAATGTTAGGCAGCAAAGCAATGAAAAGAGCTTTGACAGTTGACAACATCAAAGCTGGCTTTAAAAGGACTGGTATATGGTCATTGAATCCTAATGCACTTATCAATGATATGCGTCCGAGTGAGACATTTGTGGTCAGCAAGGATGTTGATGTAGTTGAAAACATTCTTAGCCTTTCTGGACTTGGTTTGTCAAGCAATGATGCAGCAATACTACAGTCCACTCTTCTAGATGGACATTTGCAGACTGCAACAAAAACACAACACTCACCTCATAGTTGTCATGTTGAATTAGTTGCACAAGTGGTGGTTAATGAACACATCCCTCCCATGGTGGACAGACTCGTTGATCAATTCAACGAAATTTTAGATCTTCCATCACAAGGAAGCCAACCATCTTGGTTGGTTGAGGGAGAAATGAACTTGGGCATTGATTTGGAAGTCCCAAAACAACAAGATACCTATACTTTCCCATCACCACCACCAAAAATTGACCCTTCTCAAGTTGTGCATTACTATGCTCTTTCTTGCAATTCAAATTTATGAGGCAATGAAGATGTGTTGTAGGGATCACAAGCAGTGGAGGAGGTCATTGCCACACAGTCAGATGGGACAAAAGAAACACAAATAGTTCAACACATCAACAAGTTCCTCAAGTTTCCTGTGCACACTGTCCATCAAAAGAAATCCAAAGTTGGTGCAATTTGGATTAGCAGACATTCTCAATTGTTGACAAAAAATGACTGTGTGAGGTTGTTAATGGAGTGAGAGCAAAGGAAGAAAGAGGTCAAGGAGATAAAAGAAAGAAAGAGACAATAGAATGAGGAGAAAAGGGCAGCAAAAATTATGGCAGCGGAGTTGAAGGAGAATACCAGAATTGAGAAGGAGATACTGTGAAAAGAAAAAGAGCAACAGAAATTACAACAAAAAAAGGAGCAAGAGAGGCTTCGCAAGGAATAGGACCGAAAGGAAAAAGAGATTGAGGAGGCACAGAGGGCTTTACAAAGAGAGAGGTGGTTAAGGAACCCTTCTAATTCGTTGTCTCAAAGTAATGGAGTCTTATGTGATATTCTCAGCATTAATATCCCTCAATTCTCCACAACAATGAATTAATCAAGCATCTCCCAATCTAACTTCAGGGGTACTCAATATCCATATCAATTTAGCACTTAGGATGTACATATGTGTTCACCACCGCCCTTAACACATGTCACTTGCACCCAATTTACCACTCCAAGTCCCACTCATGTATGTAACACTCCTCGTCAATTGGAAGGGGATGAGAACATGGCGAGTGGCACCCCAACCAACCAAGATCCATTTCACAACAACAGCTAGATGTTGCCTTTTTTTTGGTTTTCACATGCTATTCAAGTTTCATACAGTTTTGAAGTTTTGATATTTACAAATGCACCAAAATCATGGAAAGTTTTACTTTTATGATAAGTATAGATTGAGCATTATTGTTTTGGTTTGTGAAGTAATTTGATCAGATTCCAAAAAGTGTTGTATGTAATTTGCAATGTGTGTTATTGTTTTGATTTGCAATGTATGCTTCTTCGTTGATAGTTTTAAATATATGATAATTATAGATACATCGTTATTGTTTTGATTTGCAATGTATTATGATCATATTGCAATGTGTGTTCTATGTAATTTGCAATGTGTCACTGTTTTGATTTGCAATGTTTGCTTCTTCATTGACATTTTGTCATTTTCTATTCTTTTTTTTATCTAATTTTCCATGTGGGAGGACAATATTTTTCCACGCGTTTAAAAAAAAAAAAACCCCTTGACTAATATGTAAGCACCTCGGGTGCCACTTCCTACGTGGCATGGCATCTGAAGTTGACAGTCTTGCCACGTCAACTTCTCTCGGTCTGACACCCTAAGAACCCATTGCATCACATTTATCACTTGTCGCCCCTTGCTATACTTCTCATCTATCATGTTTAATGCATGTCTCTTCTCCTTAGCTCCATGCCACCCCGCATATTTTTCTAGCCAACCTATACATATACATATG
>VDFB02379298.1:0-21213 GCA_007258455.2 Sequoia sempervirens
CTATCTTTCTACTTGTCTATCTCTATCTTTCTTTGTCTCTCTTTGTCTCTCTCTCTCTCTCTCTGTCTCTTTGTATCTCTATCTCTCTTCTTCTCTTTGTCTCTCTACCTCTTTCTCTATCTCTGTCTCTCTCCCTCTCCCTCTCTAACTCTCTATCTTTGTCCCTCTCCCTCTCTATCTCTCTATCTCTCTCTGTCTCTATCTCTCTATCTTTGTCTCTCTCTTTGTCTCTATCTCTATATCTATGTCTCTCTTTGTCTCTCTCTTTATCTCTCTTTGTCTCTCTTTGTCTCTCTCTATCTCTATCTCTCTTTGTCTCTCTATCTGTCTTTTTCTTTGTCTCTGTCTTTATCTTTGTCTCTCTCTATATTTGTCTTTGCCTCTCTACATTAATGCATTCAATACGTGTCTCTCTATTCTGTCTACATATATTTCTCTATCTCTCTCTCTATATTTATCTCTCTTCTCTGTCTCTATCTGTCTTTATCTTTGTCTCTCTCTCTCCATCTCTCATAAACGTGCATGTTTAAATGGGTCTGGGTCTATAGTCACCTCTGTGAGTCTCTCAATTTTAGTCTTAGTCTTAATCTCAGGTGTTAGTCTCTCTATCTGTCTTTTTCTTTGCCTCTTTGTCTCTGTCCTCTCGCCTTTGTCTAAATACATTATATCTCATTGCATTATTTATTTCCATCTCTTCCCACCACCTCTTTTCCTGTCTTTCCTCCTATGTTCCTATCTCATCTCTATCTCTGTATCTCTGTCCTCTCTACTTTGTTTTCTGTCCTGCTGTCTCTATCTCTCTCCATCTCTCTTTTTTCTCTCTATCATTTTTGTCTCTGGGCTTTATTATATGTTTTTGTCCACATCTCTCTCTTTCTATCTCTGTCTCTATCTCTACATCTCTATCTCTATCTATCTCTATCTCTATCTCTATCTCTATCTCTATCTCTATCTCTGTCTCTATCTCTGTCTTTGTCTCTATCTCTATCTTTGTCTTTGTCTCTATCTCTATCTCTATCTTTGTCTTTGTCTTTGTGTCTATCTTTGTGTCTATCTTTGTATTCGTTTTTGTGTTTGTCTCTATTTTTCTATTTTTCTTTCTATCTCTATCTCTATCTTTGTGTCTCTATCTCTATCTTTGTCTATCTATCTATTTTTCTATCTCTGTCTATGTCTCTATCTCTATCTTTGTCTCTGTACCTATCTCTGTCTTTGTCTCTATCTCTATCTCTATCTTTGTCTCTGTCTCTATTTCTATCTTTGTCTTTATCTCTATTTTTTATCTTTATCTTTGTCTTTGTCTCTCTATCTCTCTCTCTCCATCTTTGTCTCTATCTCTATCTCTATCTTCATCTTCATCTTTGTCCTGTCTCTATCTCTATCTCTTCGCCAAATTCTCTCTGTCTTTCTCTATCTCTCTGTCTCTATCTGTCTCTGTTCCTCTCTCTCTCTCTCTCCCTATCTTTGTCTCAGATCTCTGTCTCTATCATCCTACTGAACACCATTTGTTTGTCTTTGTTCCACTTAATTATATCTTTATCTCCATTTTACCATGTCTTCTGTCTCTATCTCCTGTCTCTCTGTCTCCCTGTCTCTATCTCTATCTTTATCTTCCACTCTCAGTTTCAGTCTCTTTATATTTATTTCTATTGTCATTTTATCTATCTCTATCTCTATTTCATGTTCTCTCTTTGTCCTCCTTTCCTCCCTCTCTCTCCCTCCCTCTATCTCTCTCTATTTGTCTATTTGTCTATCTTTATGTCTGTCTATTTGTCTGTCTATCTCTCTCTCTCTATCTTTGTCTCTATCTTTGTCTCTCTCCATTTCTCTGTCTCTTTGTCTCTATCTTTGTCTCTGTATCTATCTATCTCTATCTCTATCTATGTCTATGTCTCCCTCCTTCCCTCCGTCCCTCTGTCCCTCTCTCTCTCTCTTTGTAAAGAGCCACCCTAGTTTGTATATTTTTTTTTCACAAATAGGATTGTTCAAGCATTTCATCAAACAAATGTATTTTTGATGTTTTGAGTGTTAAGTTCAATTTCCCACACTAGACATTTGTGATTTAATTATGAGTTTTGTAAGCTTAGTGTTTCAAAATCACTTTAAATAGTTTCACCCATTCCAAGTAATCCACATATGCATTTATGCATCTCAATGTAGGTATAGTTGGCTTAAGACAACCTAAGAAATGGTTAAACTATTGGAATTCAAGATTAATTACACACTCTTAGAAACATTCAACTACCAACTAATTTCCCAAAAACTAAAAATAAAGCTTTTTCTTCCAAGGTTTAATACATAGGAGAATGCTAATACAAAGACATTAAGGAAATCTCATAATTTGAGATAGTTAACATGAACTATATAAGATTCATTGTATATGTAGAAACTCACAGAAAAAATCTCTTTTTAATTGTAGATGCTGACCTGGTATGGATTGCAAAAGTTGTTTAAATATATTATTCCTTAGCTGGTGACTTAAACAAGAATATCTGATGGCTTAAGGAGCCTGGTCATTGTCTAATTATCTTGACACGCATAAATCTCCCAAATATTAACAAACCCAACTCCTTGCCATTCACGAATATGTAACTCACACCTTCAATGGTGACACCACTAGAGAAGATGACCCGAACTCACACACAACCATAGGTAACTAGATTGATTTTGGACTAGATGCGGCTCTCCCAGGTAGAAATTTCTAAATTCTAGAGGCGGTTGGAGAAAGACCCAACTCTTATACCTTGCTTGATGGTTATTATAAAATCACACGACATCCTTTGTAGTCATTGTGGCTTGAACGATAATATCTATGGAATTTTCTAAGGCAACAACAAATAATTAATTCACCAAAGGCCCATATTTCAAACTTCTTGCATTTAACGATAACTTGGTCGATTTCTTTCCTACACTATAGACATGTGAACATGATCATTGTACAACAACTTACAAGAAATAAATACAACTTGCCCAATTGAAATTATAACTTCATGTTCTTAACGTATGTGAAAATGGCTTTGGAGGTGCATAGGATGTTAACTAAATTTCAACCCAACACTTGCATAATTCCCAAACATCAAACGTCCTTCCTAATATACCTGACTACCACATGTTCTTACAATCCACCACAAATACAATGTAAATAACCCAATACATAATCGCCCAACCAATCTCTTGCAGATTTACGGTAGAGAACATTCCTTAATTAAATCACAATCTACTTTCTCAACGATAGATTCAATTTAATAAATTAATGTTTTTCACCTTTAAATCTTCAAGCGATAGTTTCTTTGAATCTTATTCATCAAGGCGCTTCCAATTCTATTCTTTGTCTAGAATATCTTGCATTGGCAATATGAGTAATGTTTCATATGCCTGCCTTGATTAGCGTCATGGTAAAGAAAAAAATAAGAAACATTGAAAACTACAAATTACAAATGAAAACTAATACAAGACTCCTCTAAAGATATTTTTTGGTACTTTTTGGCATCACCCTGCTAAAACATCATTGAATTATATGACTGTAATGTGCCAATAATTGATTTCCCTAGCTCACAATTATCAAATTATTTGATTTAATCTTGAGATCACAACATATATTAGCCAAACAAAATCACTGAATACAGTTCATTCTTTCCAACTGGAGAATGACATCTTAACTAAGTCTTAGTAATCTCCAACATATAATTCACAACCCAAAAATCATGATGTCACATTTTCTTTTAATCCCACTTAATCCCATGATGAACATTATTTATACTCTTGTACTTATATATTCAACAAAAGATCTTGAAAAATCCCATATTGAAGAACAAAAATTTCAATGTGAAAGCTAAAACAAAACTGAAGGACCAATTAAAGCATTTGCATAATCCCTGAATTGGAATTATCATCAATCATCCAGGGAGTGTCTCTCAACCTCGAAGATGATACTCTTTATGGAGGTTTTTGTCTTCACAAATTTATGTTGTGAACCTTGTTCAACCCACCAAAAAAAACCTGTTCTTCAAAATCAAATCCAACCCCCTACAATAAGCTTCCAACAATCTTTTATTCTTTCCCACTTTGAAACTCCTATGTCTCCTTGAATTCTCATCTTTTTTTGCTTTTCACATTTATTTTAATTCCTTTGAGAATTCACTTTTAAAAGTAAATTAATTAATTTATCTTTTCTTATAACTTAAGTTACCTTTTGCATTATTAATTTATCTTTTTTTAATTTAATTTAACTCTTTTGACAACTTAAATTAATAATTTTAACTTTATGTTGACACATAAAAATTGGGGCATTACAGTATGCCCTTCCCAAATATTGCTTGTCCTCAAGCAATTTCAACACAACCACAAAACCACCTGAACCAACTGTGATTTTCCAAGTTGTCGCTGTGCTACTCTAATAAAAACAAATAGATCATCATTAACAATTTGAATTTTTCCCTCCTGTGGCCTTGCAAAATAATCAACCTTTGCCCCAAAACTGAATTCCCTCAAAAAAAATAAAATTTACACCATGAGAATTCACCTACCAAGACACCTCAAAGAGGTTCAAATCTGCAATCCTACTACTTGACACGATCTTGTACAACAAGACAAACACTTTGATCAACCGGAAAGAATGGTCCTCCTCTACAACCAACACAAAGTTCCATGAATGAAAATAAATTTTTGATAAGTTGTTGATTGGGAAAGTGACAACAATATCAAATCTGAAATTGATACCAACTAATAGCATCTCAAGAACATTCAATTTCCAAATGTCAAAATAACTTCCTTGAGCAAACCAAGATGCCCCATAAGCTGAAAATATTAATGCAACATCTGAAAATACATAAATCAGCAACTTGGAAGAATTGACATAAACATTCATATAAAAAAAATCTTCCATATTTTGCTGCCATAAAATATGCAAATACTGAAAATTGATCAACTCATTAGTCATGTTTGTAAAATTTAGAATTACCATACTAGAGCAGCAGCTAGAAATAAGAAAACTTCTTGAATGCATAGGGTTTGTACACAAAAAATTGATTGTAGACTCTTCCCCAGTTATAGAAATAGCATCAAAATCAAACTACCACTAATACATATTCCACTCATTGATTGAAAACATTGACCAAACCATTTGAATGCAAGTAGCAAGAATTATGTGTTGGCTGATTGGGAAGTGAGCAACAACTTCAAATCTACAATTTTTCCTAGAGCCCATCCATGAAATAACTCCTGAAAGATCATTAACCCAATCTTGATTTTTACTTGGATCCCATATCTTGTATTCATCACCAACCATACTCACACACACCACATCATGGCTGCTATTAACACTCATAGAATCCACACTATCTTCATTCCTTTCAATGGTGTCTTCATAAGTTTCATATACACCTTCCTTCAATTCCGAATACTCATCAACACCTGTTGATTCATGAAACATATCATGCTGAAAAATACCTTCAATACTTGTTTTATCTAATATATCATGGATGCAATCTGCACCTTTGTGAGAAGATTGATTCTTAAATTTCAAGAATTCAAATTCTCGATATAGGTTTTGATCTCTAACATCCTGAATCGCTCCAATATGAGGAATACTAAAATTATTATACAATGTTTCAAATATATGACATTCCTCAATCCTTTCAACAATTTTCTTAGTCTCCATTGTCCTTGTTTCTCTTCCATGCTCCATGGGTGTGGTTGTATTAGAACTAGAATTTTCTACTTTGTATAATGAAAAGTGAGTCATACTTAATTGCAAACAAAGGTCACCAGCCTCTTTTCCCTTGTCTTCAACATACTTGAATGCAAGATCCCTATCCATGAGGAATTGCAAGTAATCTGATATCATCATTTCCAATGTTTCTCTAATGGTGTACAATTGGTTAAGAGTAACTCTACTTGCAACTCTCTTTTTTCTCCTCAATTTGAGCCTTCCAAAGGAGATCATCGATGACATTGTGTGTATGATCAAAATGTGATAGGGCTGCAACAATCACATCTTTAGTAACTTTCGTCTTTTCCTTCAAATCACATGATTCATTGGGAAAAAGGATCAATCTAAATTTCATGTAACAATTTTTCTGATTTGTCTTCAAATTCATGGCTCTCAATATCAGTTACATCCTTATGAAATAATTCATTTTCTGAATTTTGGACAACACTAAACTTAGAAGGATTTTCTACCACCGTTATAATTTTTTTTCAGCGACTTGTTTCTCATTAATAATGTTAGTTTTTAGCTTTCCCCCACATTGTTCAAACACACTATTAACCAAATCATGAACATCTGAAGAAGTGACTTGTTTTTGCTTCATAACATCAAATAACAAAGTTATAATAGGCTAAAAAATAAGATCACTTTCATTGATAGTTTGAACTATAATAGTCTGCACATCTGCAATAATATCGTCACTATGATCTTCCTTGATTGTAGTAAAGAAATGGTGAAACATGTTATGGATCAAATCATGGAATTCAAAATCTATCATAAGGTTACTCAATCTGATTTTTGAATTTTTTTGAGTATTGCAACCCTTTTAGAAAAGTGATTATGATTTTTGACATCACCCAAGTCCGAAAAGCTATCCACCATCAATTGAATCACCATCTTCATTGTGTCATCATCATAAGGCACTTTAGGTTTCAATATTCTCAAAACCTTACTCAAGCAAGTAGTAACCAATATTCTAACCTCATCATCTATATGTTTCAACCACCTTTGCTGGCCCAAAGAAGTCACTATAAGAATTAAGGCTGCTTGTAACACCAGAGAGGGTGATTGCTCTACTATGATCAAACACTCTTCTACTTCTTTCAAAGTGTTGCGAATAATATCCCTTGGTTGACATGAGCTATTGAGCTTACTACTTGATTCATAAAGGATTCCTGCTAGCCATTTTCTATCTCCAACTGCCATGTTTTAGACTGAAAATCCACTCTGAATTACCCAATAGGCTACAATAAATTTTCTGAGCTCTAATACCAATGTAAAGAGCCACCCTAGTTTGTATACATTTTTTTTTCACAAATAGGATTGTTCAAGCATTTCTTCAAACAAGTGTATTTTTGATGTTTTGAGTATTAAGTTTAATTTACCACACTAGATGTTTGTATGATTTAATTCTGAGTTTTGTACACTTAGTGTTTCACAATCACTTTAAATAGCATCACCCATTCCAAGTAATCCACATATGCATTTATGTTTGTCAATGTAGGTATAGATAGCTTAAGACAACCTAGGAAATGGTTAAACTATTGGAATTCAAGATTAATTACACACTCTTATAAACATTCAACTACCAACTTCCCAAAAACCATAAATAAAGCTTCTTCTTCCAAGGTTTAATACATAGGATAATGCCAATACAAAGACACTAAGGAAATCTCATAATTTGCGACAGTTAACAAGAACTATATAACATTCACTGTATATCTAGTAATTCACAAAAAAAAGCTCATGTTAATTCCAGATACTGACCTAGTATGAACTACATAAGTTGTTTAAATATATTATTCCTTAGTTGGCAGCTTAAACAAGAATATTTGATGGCTTAAGGTGCCTGGTCCTTGCCTAATTATCTTGACATGCCTAAATCTCTCAAATATTATCAAACCCAACTCCTTGCCATTCACAAATATGTAATTCACGCCTTCAATGGTGATGCCACTAGAGAAGATGACTCAACCTCACACACAACCACAAGTAACTAGACTACTTCTAGACTAGATGTGGCTCTCCCAGGTAGAAATTTTTGAAGTCCAGAGGTGGTTGGAGAAAGACCCAACTCTTATACCTTGCTTGATGGTTATTCTAAAATCATATGACATCCTTTCTAGTTATTGTGGCTTGAATGATTGTATCTGCTGCATTTTCTAAGGCAACAACAAATAATTAATTCACCAAAGGATTGTATTTCAAACTTCTTGCATTTAACAATAACTTGGTTGATTTCTTTCCTACGCAATAGACATGTGAACATGATCCTTGTAATGGATTCTGGAAAATAAAAACAACCTATCCAATTGAAACTACGACTTCAGGTTCTTAACATATGTGAAAATGGCTCTGGCAGTGCATAGAATGTTAAGTAAATTTCAGCCCAACAGTTGCATAATTCCTAGCATCAAACATCCTTCCTAATATACCTAATTGTTACATGTTCTTACAATCCACCACAAATAAAATGTAAATAACCTAATACATAATCTCCCAACCAATCTCTTCCAAAATTGCAGTAGATAACATTCCTTAATTAAATCACAATTTCCTTTCTTAGCGATAACTTTAATTTAATCAATTAATGTTTTTCACCTTTAAATATTCGAGCGCTAGTTTCTTTGAATCTTATTCACCGAGGCACTTCCAAGTCTATTATTTGTATACAATATCTTGCATTGGCAATATCAGTAACATTTCATATGCTTTCCTTGATTAGCATTGTGGTAAAGACAAAAAATAGGAAACATTAAAAACTGCAAATTACCAATAAAATACTAATACGAGACTCTTCTAAAGATATTTTACAGCTCTTTCTGTAGACATCCAATTTGATCACTTCCATATGATCAAACGCGTCTCCTTATTCATCCGGTTGTTCATCCCCTATGTTAATATTAATTAAACCAGTTGATACCCTGCATCTTGCATAGGGATCCTAAAGTATTTAATTTAATACTTTATCCCTCTTCCTCCTCTAAATTAAATAAATATACCCTTTTATTTAATCTAGTCATATTCCCCTTTTGAATTAAAATTCATTTTTAATTCCTCTTTTCTCTCTCATGGTCACATCCTCCAACTTTTGCAAGTTGGTCCCCTAATCCATTTTAATTACTTCATCTTCTTCTAATTAACTAGGGTTAGCATGTACACACCCTTAACCATCATTAAGGTCACATCCTCCATAATTTCCCACTTGCTCCTAATGAGTCATTAGTCCCTCTAACTGAGTACTTGCACAACCTTAATCATTTGATTAGCCTAACCTAATCCTCATCCTATTTATGGCATATGTCCTTGAGTCAATCTTATTAAAGGCTTTCTCCTTTTGGACAAGGCACTCCTCTTCCCTATGTGAATTTTTAATTCACATTTAATCCCCCAAGGCACCCAAAAGGAATTTTTAATTCCTTCATTTCTCCCCACATGTCCTTCACTTATTCTTTATTCTTTTCCCATCTCCCCATGAGAATATTTGAGGAATTTTTAATTCCTCACATGTCCTCTCACCCACATGGGGACAAGGACCTCCTTTATGAGGAGATCTTGTCCAATCCCAAGGTACTTTGTACCCCCTCCATGTCATGTACTTTTCCTTCCACCTCATGTCCACTTCACCTTTTAGGGCTAAGTCACATGCCACATGTCAAGATGTGAGGGCTTGTGAGTTCTCAACTCACCTTAGCCCTACATCTTGATCTTTTGTGGCTCAATCTTGACCGTCCATTTCCCCTAGGAATTCTCAAAAATCCTATAAATACCCCCTCTTTTCTCTCATTTTGGGGAGATCATTTTGCTAGCCAAACTCTTGCAATTTTGTTTCTCAACTTATACTTAGCCATTTTCTTGTTTTCATCCACTTGCACTCATCCTCACAACATCATTTAGCTTGCATCTATTTGCCATCCAAGGAGCATACACATCCAAGATCGAAGGGCCAACCAAACGATCGATTCGACGCAAGGTATAAAGTTCCATTTTGTTGCTTTTATCTTGTTTTATTTCCAACTTAGGCTAATCTTGAGGTGTAGGTTGTTTTAGTGTTTATTTGCACTCTTTTACTTGTTGCTCATTTTCTAACACTCACATTCGACCTATCACATTTCTGGCACGCCCGGTGGGACCCACAAACGGGTCTATTTCTTTCACTTTTGCTATTTTTTGCATTTTTCAAGGTCCAGGTTGCAGAGTGGCGGACCTGTCCTGACAGAGTGGCGGATCTGTCCAGCGGTGGCAGACCTGTCCTGACAGAGTGGCAGATTTGTCCTGCAGTGGCGGACCTGTCCTGACAAAGTGGCAGACTTGTCCCAACCCTGTGGCGGATCTGTCCTTGTGCTATGGCAGATCTGTCCTTGTGCTGTGGCGGACTTGTCCTTCTACAGTGGTGGATTTGTCCTAGTGCAGTGGCAGACCTATCCTTGTGCATTGGCGGACCTATCCTAACCCTGTGGCGCACCTGTCCTTGTGTTGTGGTGGACCTATCTTTGTGCTGTGGCGGACCTGTCCCTGTGCTGTGGTGAACTTGTCCCTATGCAGTGGCAGATCTGTCCTTATGCAGTGGCGGACTTGTCCTTTGACTAGCCTATATCATCACTTGGCATTCATTGTCCCTCTATTTTGAACATCGATACGACCATTCAACATCCAAAACAAACATCTGAATGTCTGTTCTGAGTCTCCATCCCTTCGTTCTAAGAGTCATTTATCCTGAATACTCTTTTGCTTGTTTCGAGAGCCATTCATCTATTTTGAGACGCTTCCCATCCATCCTAAACCGGCTTCCATCTCTGATCTCCGTTATTCCGTATAAACCCCGTTGGAGTTGTCATCCAAGTTGACCTAGGTATTCATCCCTAATCACAATCATCGTAACTAGCTTAGGATCACTATCCATCTTCAGTCAGTTATCCTTTTCGACCCAATCAATCCGCTTCTATCTCAAGTTGGATTCAATGTCGTTATCATATATCCACCTTTTAATCAATACCTAGTGTTATCAAGGATCCTTCTTAAACTCAGTTGTGGATCTCGGTCTTCATCTTACTTATCATCACATCAATCCTAATCATTCGATCAATCCAATCCCCACATCATCAAACCTATTCGGATCAAAACTTGAAATCTAGGTTAATCTAGCATCTACCAATCAATCCAATCCGATCCCATCAAACCAATCCACGTCGGCCTAACCAATCGTCATCAACTAATCTACCATCAAATCGAATCAATCTTTCATCATCAAGGTTTTTCTAATATCTTGATCTTTTGCATCATCTTGCATGCCCATTCAGACCCGATCACAGGCAAAGAAAATGGCTGACCAACAAGCTCTGAATGCCCAATCAAACAACCCTCAAGATCCCAATAACATGATGAACATCCCTCACGATCCCCACAACGGTACCTCATCACAATCCAACGTGGATGGTTAAAACACATCACCACCTGGGGAGGAAAACATGGCTGATCAACCTGAGCTCACATTCAAGGAACACTTTAGCAACCCTGTTAATGCACAAATGACAGAACGCCTTCTCGAAAGACATGGGGACAAAATCTTGGCTCACTTGATTGACAAAGGTGTCAAGATGCCGTCAGGTATCGACTTATCCAAATATGGCACCTCCACATCTAATGTACCCCAAGGTTCACATGACATCCCCAGTAGCTCGTATGTCCCCAACGTTCCTTCTGTAGAAGGTTGGCACCAACCTGAATTCGGCAACGCTGTCCTATATCCCGTTGGCAATCCCACACATCCCACCATCTCGGTCATGGGAACACCCCCAACCATCGACCCCAATGATCCTTTTGCCTATGGCATGCCACAAAACATCCCGCAACCGCAACCATTAATGCTACCGGCACCACTCCCCTCAAACCCGCCTCCTGTCAACACTGGGGGAAACCATTTCGCTACCTTGCCCCCACCTCCTGGGGCTACCAATCCTCCACCATCGTCATTCATACCTCAACAACTGCCTCAATCTAACAATCCTCCACCATCGTCATTCATACCCCAACAACTGCCCCAATCTAACAATCCTCCACCATCATCATTAATATCCCAACAACCATCCCAATCCAACATCCCTCCTTCATCGTCATTCGTATCCCAACAACCTCCCCAAGCCTATTCTCCCACTAGTGCTCAACAACCTCCCTCGCACAACATCTCAATTGCACCCCCACCTCAACAACAACCATTGGTCAATCCCCTATTTTTAACACAACCATCACAGCATCAACCACAAGGAAATCAACCTTGGCCTTCAGCCTCGACCATATCTCCATTCCTTGCGTCCATTTTACACCCACAAGTGCAACCACCACAAAACATCCCATCTCACCCACCACAGCCGCCAACTGTGCATCAACAACCACCCCATCATTACAACTATTATAACCAGCAACAATATCAACAACAACCCTCCTATGTGGCATCGCAACAGTCATATCAACACCCCCGATATCCGCAAGCTAATCAACAACATCTCCTCCCTACTTCCCAACAATACGCCACCCATAGCTACCTAACCAATCCATATCCCGCCTCGCAACAACAACCTCTTTATCAACAAGGTCCCTTGGCATATCAACAGGGGATGCCATCTCCTCATCCATACGCCCATCTCCAAACATCATCTCAGAATCCACAATCGTCCTATCATCAATACCCATCCAACACACCGGCCAATGCGGACATCCTAGAAATCAAAGCTGCTCTAAAAGATCTTCAGGCAGGGACTAGCAAACAATCATTCAAGTTTGAAGATATATGCCCATATCCGTATGATCCCTCCATCTCATTGATTCCCTTCCCCAAACATTTTGAGATGCCAAAGTTTGACAAATATAAGGGAAACAAAGATCCTAAGGCCCACTTATAGGAGTTTTACTCCCAGTGTCAAGAAGTTATCCACAATGACAACTACCTCTTGTGTATGTTCCCCCAGAGTCTGGCAAGCAACGCGCTAGGGTGGTTCATGACTCTTGAAAATGGATCTATAAAATATTTTGTAGACCTGTCAGAAAAGTTTGTCTCCTACTTCTCCTTCAATTTGGAGAAAGATACCGACACCTTGGATCTTCTCAAAGAGAAACAACGTGAAGGGGAAACCTTTACTAGCTATCTCCAGAGGTGGCGTGCCCTAGCAAGTCGAATGAAAACCCCTTTGAAAGAAAAGGACATGGTCACCCTCTTCATGGAGAACTCTCATCCCGACATGGCTCATAACTTCTGATTACATTGTGTCACCACTTTCGCGGAGGTAGTAGAGAAGGGACCCATCCTTGAGCGTGCCCTTGTTGCCAAGGGGCACGTCAAAATATATAATCAGGATAGGGAAAGGGCATTCAATGACAAGCCACATTTTTGGAACAAGAAAAAAAATGTAGTAAATGATGATGTCACTGACACTAAACATGTCCACGTGGCCAACACATCCCAGAAACAACAGCAATCCATACCTAATGCCATATCCATACCGCAAGGGACACCCCGTCCTCCCCAACAATCCAATCAAAATAACCAAGGGAACACTAAACGCCAGTATGCTCAACTAGGAGAACCCTTGAGTGTCGTCTTCAACAAACTATTGCAGATCAACTATCCGATCACGTACCCTGTCACCAAGCCACTCGACGAATCCAAACCTAAGCCCGCATGGTTTAGGGAAAATGAATATTGTGAGTTCCATAAAATCAAAGGACACTCTTTGAATAAGTGTCAAGGTCTAAAAAACTACATGCAGGATCTCATAGATCGAGGTGACATCGAGGTTGACCCTAGTCAAGCTCCGTCGTCCAATGCTCAATTGCAGATCTATCAAAACGCCTTCCCAAACCATAACCAAGGCCCGCGTACTTCCAACAGTAATCCTCAAAATAACAGCACAAATAACGTGAACTATAAGAATCTACCCCTCAATTACGAGGGTAGTATTCATTACATTGAGCAGGTAGAACCTTGTGTATCCATGATACATGTCAAAGCTAAAGACCCTCAATGTGCTGTTACCACACGGCGAGCCCGCATCATCGTTCCTGCAGCCTCTACACCCACCCAACCGACTCCTATAACCTCCCAGTACAATATCATTGATCACTTAGGAAAGACCCCTGCACATATCTCCATCTTGGATTTACTCAAGTATTCCCCCATGTATCAAGAAATCCTCAACAGAGCTCTACATGAAACACATGTGCCTAATAACATTGATCCCACACAGTTCCAAGCTTTGGTAGGACACCTAGCTTCATCTCACCAACTACACTTCAGCCAAAATGATATGCCCAACATTGATGCCAATCATAATCGCCCCTTACATATTGAAGTCGTGGTTGCCCGACATAAAATAAAAAGAGTCCTAGTAGATAATGGCTCTGCCCTCAACTTGTGCACTCTAAAATTCATAAAACAGGTGGGGTATACCCAAGCAGATTTAAGTAATCAGATCATCACAATCAAGGCTTATGACAATGCAAAAAGGAATTCAGAAGGGATCATCAATCTTCCTGTCCAAGTGGGACCAATGATTCAGTACATTACCTGCCATGTCCTTGATCTGGACTTGCCATATAATCTCCTCCTCGGCCATCCATGGCTCCATGCTATGCAAGCCGTTCCCTCCACCTACCATCAGTGCCTCAAATTCCTAGTCAACGGACAAGAGGTCACCATCTATGCTGACCCCCAACCATTCGAATATTGCCGCGCTCTAGAAGCATCTTTCCCCCATTTACATTATTGTCCTGGGGTTGAAATGGGGGCATCTCAGTCATCATCCGCTAATCCACCATCCACCATGATAACCACTCCATCCTCCACCACTGACCCCATAGTCACAAAAGTCCAGATCATTGACAAAGGGTGTGGCGAGTATGAAATGCATACTGCTCTTAATGTAGCAACCATGCCACCATCGCCACACGAGTATGGTCAACCTTCCCACGCTACCCCAAAGGAAGACAAGACTGTCACCTTCCGTGGCAAAAACATCCCTACCACCACTTTCGTATCCCCAAGTATCAAGATAGATGCACCAGAAGAAGACATAAGCCAATGGGTTTATTGAGAAGAGCCTCAGCCGGAAACTCCTCTCAAGGAATACTTCCAAGAAAAGTACCCCTGGCCGACAAAGTTCGTGGAAAAGCATAACTATCAAGGCAGGGGCCTCGAAAAGCAAGAACAAGGGCGGTTGCAACCCATTGATACATCTCCGCTACCAAAAAATGTGGGCATTGGGTATGACAGAAAGCAGAAAGGCCCCGAAACATCATCTAATGCTTCCAATAGTGTAGCTGTGGACAATGGCTCATTGGAAGACATACCCGAGGAAGAATCCATCATACGTGCATACGATGACATCGACCACACCGACCTATCATCTATGTTCAAATGCCTATCTATCTGCAC
Organism: Sequoia sempervirens; assembly: GCA_007258455.2. Classification (NCBI taxonomy): domain Eukaryota; kingdom Viridiplantae; phylum Streptophyta; class Pinopsida; order Cupressales; family Cupressaceae; genus Sequoia; species Sequoia sempervirens. The sequence goes on from VDFB02379298.1 coordinate 15,135, forward strand.
TATTAACCTATCCCTTTGCCATCGTGAGCTTATCGATTGGGACCTACGTACTAGCACACCTGTCAGTATGTCTGCGGATACATATGTCAACCTGATGGGATTGGGGGAGGATGAACACTCCAGTCACAAAAGTAAGAATAAGAAAAATAACAAATGGTCATCTAGTGAAAACCTCCCTGAGGCACTTCTTGACTTGGAAAAAGTAAAAATAAAGGACGCATCTGATGGCGAAAACCTCAAAGAGGTGCCAGAAGATGGAGATGTTCATCTTCCCCTTATGGGAACTCAGTTATTTGCCCGATCCTCTATTCTGATTGAAGAGACTCAAGAAGTCAATCTGGGAACTGCTGATAGTCCTAAGGTCGCCTATGTAGCTAAGTCACTCTCAGAGCAAGAATATCTGGTCATCGTCCAGCTACTCCAAGAGGGAATTGTTAACTTTGCTTGGTCATACTCAGACATGCCAGGCTTAGATCCTGCCTTAGTGGTTCATCACCTTGACATCCGCCCAGACGCTAAGCCTGTCAAGCAAAAACTCTGCAAGATGCATCCGCAAGTCGCGTTGTTAGTCAAGAAGGAATTAGAGAAGTTACTAGAGGCGGGTTTTATCAGACCAATTGACTACTCCGAGTGGATCTCCAACATAGTGTCAGTTGCTAAACCAAATGGTGACATTCGGGTCTGCACGGACTTTAGGGATCTCAACAAAGCTTGCTCAAAAGATGACTTCCCCCTGCCCAACATTGACATGTTGGTCGACCTAACAGTAGGACATGAGATGTTGTCCCTTATGGATGGCTTCTCAGGGTATAACCAGATCCGAATCGCACCTGAGGACCAACACAAAACCGCCTTCACGACTCCTTGGGGCACTTTCTGTTACAATGTTATGCCCTTCAGTCTCAAAAATGCGGGGGCGACATATCAGAGAGCAATGACGGTCATCTTCCATGACCTCATACACATCATCATGGAGGACTATGTCGACGACCTATTAGGAAAATCCAGAACTCGAGCAGAACATCCTGTCATCCTGAAAAAGATATTTGAGCAGTTAGAGCACTACAAGTTGTAGCTAAACCCAAAAAAGTGTGTCTTTTGGGTCACTTCAGGAAAGTTGTTGGGTTTCATAGTCTCTCGCAGGGGAATTGAGGTTGATCCCGCTAAGGTAAAAGCTATCCTAGACATGCCCCCTCCATGCAATCTCAAATAGTTAAGAAGCCTTCAGGGGAAGATGCAGTCCATCCGTCGGTTCATAGCCCAGCTAGCCAATAAGTGTCAGCCATTCACTCATCTTCTGAAAAAATATTCCACCTTCTGATGGAACCAGCAGTGTCAGATAGGTTTCGACAAAATCAAGGGATATTTAGCCCATCCCTCGATATTAATGCCACCTATTCCTGGAAAACCGCTCTTGCTTTATATCTCCACCACTTCAGTCGCACTGGGTGCATTGTTGGCACAGCATGATGAGTCGTCGAAAGAAAGGGCAATCTACTACATTAGCCAGACATTGGTTGGCTATGAGTTAAACTACTCCCCCATGGAAAAGGCCTGTCTTGTACTCATCTTTAGCACACAAAAGCTTCGACATTACATGCTTAGCCATCTGGTAAAACTAATCACCAAGATCGATCCATTGAAGTATCTGTTATCTAGAACCACTCTGACTGGCCACATGGCTAAGTGGGTCATGCTCCTCAGTGAATTTGACATAGAATATGTGGACCGCAAGGCTATTAAAGGGCAGATAATCATAGACCAGTTAGCGGAAGCTCCTCTGGTTGACGCTCACCCATTGATCACAGAATTCCTTGATGAGGAAGTCTTCTCTGTTGATGAGACCACCACATGGACATTGTATTTTGATGGATCATATACACATAATGGATTGGGGGCAGGAATTTTATTAGTTACCCCTCAGGGTGACTACATTCCCAAGTCATTTAGGATAGCTTTCCCATGTACCAACAATATGGCCGAATATGAAGCTCTCCTCACCGGTCTCAAGATTGCGAAACAGTGGCACATAACTCAGTTGAAAGTCTTTGGTGATTCTTTACTGGTTATTAGACAAGTTAATGATGAGTTCCTAACCAAGGATGATAAGTTGTTACCCTACAAGCGCATGGTGGATGATTTCAAGAAATATTTCACCTCTATACAATTTGAGCAGATTCCCAGGGTACGAAACAAAGCAGCTGATGCGATGGCCACTATTGGCTCCCTCCTGGACATGCCCAAGGATCGAACAGAGTGTGAGTTTCTTGTAGAACAATTTTAATCCTAGCATATGATATCCCTGAGACTGACATGGTGTGCGAAATTGTAGGTCCCACCTCCCCATGGTACCAAGACATCTATACCTACCTCCATGATAACATTATACCCCTAGACCTTACCTATAACCAACGCAAATCCTTCATTCATTGCTCTTCTTGATACGTCATCGTCAGTGATATGCTTTATCATCGCGGGTATGATGGAATCCTCCTCATATGTCTAAATGAGACCAAATCCCATACTACACTAACGGAGGTACATGGTGGTGTTTGTGGAGCACATTCAAATGGTATGGCCCTGGCCAAAAGGGTCTTACGAGCTGGGTATTATTGGCCTACGTTGGAACATGATGCTTGCGAGTTTGTGAAAAAGTGCCTTCCATGCCAGCAACATGCAAATTTAATTCATGCCCTAGCACAAGACCTTCAGCCCCTCCTGGCACCATGGCCATTTTCTCAATGGGGTTTTGACTTGATTGGAAAGATCCACCCACCATCATCTGATGGCCACACCTTCATAATTACCGCCACTGAGTACTTCACCAAGTGGGTAGAGGCAATGCCCCTTTCACAAATCATCAGTACTCAGATTTCCAAATTCATCCTTTACCATATTCTCTGCAGATATGGTATCCCGTCCACTATCCTTTCCGACAACGGCAAACCCTTCAAAAACCAAGCCATGAAACACCTTTGCGATACCTTCCATATCCAGCACCGTTGGTCAACGCCTTATTAACCCCATGGTAATGGTCAAGCAGAAGTGACCAACAAAACCCTCATCCGTATTCTCAAAAAGGTTGTCAATAACACTGGACAAGATTGGCACCTCCATATTCATCCTGCCCTCTGGGCATATCGCACATCCATCTGCACCCTGATAGGCGCCACCCCCTACTCTTTGGTGTTTGGTGCTGAAGCCGTCTTTCCAATCGAGGTTGAACTTCCATCATTGAGAATCTCTCTGAAGAACCTTATCAGCGAAGAGGATGCTCATGTTGCGCAGTTGGCACAGTTAGAGTTACTAGATGAATGAAGAATAAAGGCCTACGACCATCTACAAGCATACCAGAATCGCCTCAAGCGTAGTTATAACAAGAAGGTTCACCCTTGGCAATTCCAGGTGGGCGAGCTTGTCCTTAAGGAGAACCAATGTACTCAGCAAGATCGTGACAAGAAAGGAAAATTTGAGGCAAATTGGTTGGGGCCCTATATCATAGCTGCTAAATATGGATCTAGGGCATATAGGTTGACTACTCTTGAAGGAGACCCACTTGACGAGCCCATCAACATCATGCATCTGAAAAAGTTCTACGCCTAAATCTGCCTGGTTACCCCACCTGGTCAAAAATCAAAAAAATCCAAAACCAAAAATAAAAAAATAAAATAAATAAAATATATATATATATATATATATCAAAAATCCAAAAATAGTCAAGAGAAATAAATCTGTCCTATGGTGAAAACCACCTTGCCGTGGTGCCTTGGATAAGTATGGGTGGTGAAAACCTGGCAACAGGCGTCATCCATAGAAGGCTTAATCATTATCTACCTGACATCCTGGTTATTTTATGCCGTCATCCGCACTATTGTCCTCACCCATCTCATTCCCGGTTGCTTGGTAAATGTTGATTGAGCATTGGACGACCCATCTAGTCTATCCCCCATTCCTGAGCTTTTTTTGGTATCCCACTCTGAGCTTACATCATTCACGCTCGTGTCATCGGGTAGGATCATCCATCGCGTCGGTCTTCACCTAGGTCCCATCCCATCATGTACTCCAGTCGAACTACGTTGCCCCTGTGCTGTCATGTAGGCAAGGTTGATCATTTGATTCACCCCCAGGGCATTTGTCCATCATCATTGGTTACCATTTGTCTTCTTTTCACTTTATCCATGGTCTTTTTTGGAACTACGAGGGCTTTGCGCTTTCACGTAGGAAAGGCTAATCTATGATCGGCCCCCGAGCCCCTAGGTTTGTAGGTTATGTCGGTCTTTTGTGCTTCGTTATCAAGTTATGCCCACATCTAACCGGTTCTTAACAAACCAAATTCCCTTGTGTTACAAGATCTTGTCCCTCGGTAACATCTCGCGTCAACTGGATCATCCTACTTTCGCATCCATCTTTGGTCTCAACAGGATGAATCCTTCCTAGCAGACCTCGCCAATCACATCCATCACCTTGATTCTATGGCAAAGGATCTGTTGTCTTGATTATGATTTTGTGATGCTTTCGAATTTTGTTTATCATTTTAGGTTCCTTCCCGTCACTTGTCAAAGTCGCCTTGGTCCACCATACCATGGCGGGCTTCGACTTGTTGAAATGGGGGCATACCTTGATCTTTTGTTTTGTCTGCTATTTTCTCAAGTTATCCCTCGTAAGACCCACCAATATCTCCGGGATCTTGTGTTACGCTGGGACAACTTTGTGTGTTTGTGGTTATTACAACACCAGACCCGATCGAGGTCATCGTGACCTTGAGGTGTTGGGATAACCTTATTGTTTGCTGTGTTTGTTTCATGCGTAGAGTACTCGCTCGCGTTGGTCTTCTATATCAAGGTGCTTGGTACCCTACGCTATAGTAAATATCAATGCTCAAAAGATGGCAAAATCTCATTTTCACTGCATTTCCACCACTTTGCATGCACCCTTCATTTCCATCATAACCACTGCTTATAATTTCAGTTGTGCAAGTACTCTCGTTCTTTGTTCTTCTTGGGTCCTCTTCCTCTCAGGATATTAGCGGTTATTTTTTAGAAAATGCAATCTTCCATCCGCCTATCGCCTATCTGCATTCTCCTAACGGTCTTTATTGACATTTAGGTGCATTGTAAGCATTTACCCTTTTTGCATCCATAAATCATACATATAAACATGTGCATCCATGTATCATACATCATAAATCATATCAACATGCATAAATCGTCCATCCACGTATGCATCCATACAGCATGAATCATAAGAAACATTTACAAAGATCATAAACATGTGCATCCATGCATCATAAACCATACATAATTATCCATTTTCATAAACAACTATGCATCCATCATAAATCATAATAACATACATGTACATCCATCATCATAATCATAATAACATACATGTGCATCCATCATAATCACAATAACATACATGTGCATCCATAAAACATAATCATAAAGCGTAAATCATCCATATAAAACATGTGTACATATATATGAAACCGCATCATGAATCATCTCATATAGCCGCATAAACAGAAATATCATCCATAATGTCCATAAAGACCATCACATAATCAAAATAATAAACATCATGTCATAATACAATACATATCCATCATATATCACCTAATGACGCCATGCACAAACCATCCATCCTGTATCTGCCAAAAATAACCAATGTCCTGCATCTGTCTGCTCTACTGTGAGCTGCCCACATCTGACCTCTGCGGAGAATTGGGTGCTGGCCCTCTGTGTGCTGGGGTCCCCTGGTATTCACGGGTGGGTGTCCCCTGGTAACCGCCGTATGGAGATGGAGTCCGTCGGTAATCGCTAAAACCCCTGGTGCTTGTCCCTAGTGATTGGGATGGCCCTGGTGGCTGTGGAGCCTGACTAACGTAGCATGCAGTGCACTGCGCTGGATTTGGAACAACTTGCTCATATACCCCTCTTCAATAACTGGCCTGCTACATAAACTCATCCCTCTGCCTGGCTATCAGTCTCGTGGCATTTCGCTCATGTCTGTACTGATCTCGATCTGCACTGATAGCCCGCCGCTCTCGTGCCCAGGCCTCCTGAGCTAGTATTAACTA
>VDFB02379299.1:0-12558 GCA_007258455.2 Sequoia sempervirens
ATTTCTTGCATTGAGATCATCAAACCCTAACGCTTGAGACTCTATCTAGTACTTTGACATTCATTATATCGACTTCCAATCAATCATTACACCATTATACTACATTGTTGTCAAATACTTACTCATAAATTGCATATGTTGCTCAATGTGTCTTCTAACTATATAACAAGGTTGGATTGCAATTGAGGATGACTCAAGGATTCATCATTGTCATGTCAAATTACATTAGTGCTTATTAGCACCACCAAGTTTTCTATTTAAACAAGTATAGACACATGTGAATAGATTTATAAAGACCAAAAATACTAAGCTCAAAGTCATGATTTATGGGATTAGGGTTTCTCATAAAGGTCAAGAGGCTTAGGGCCACCTCTACAATATTGATTTAAGTCTCCATATAGTACCAAATTTTATAAAGAACATGAGTAGTGGTCTTTTAATCACATAGTCTCAAATTTTAGGTATCAAATCTCTATCATAATCAAAAAAGTCACATATTTGGAATTTAGGTACAAACATTTATTTTAGTCAATTTATCTTTATTTCAATTACAAATTTAAATACATTGTAATAAAAAATATTTTAAGACATACTTTAAATGACGCATTGAGCTACAGACATAAGAAACCTAAAGGCTTATTATTTGACATTATACATAAAGGCAATAATTAAGGTCAACACAAACCTCCAAAGCACAATCATCTATAAAAAGAAATGCAATTGAAGAAAGAAACTTAAGTAATATGAATTTAATAAACCTCAAGCTATTGTAGGCAAAAGAGGAGGGGTTGTGCATGAGTGGTGTTGGTTCCCAATCAACATGAAATTGTCAATGAAGAGTTGGGTGTGCAAAAAGATGGTGGAGATTTTACGTGGGGTTGAAAGTATTGACAAAGGAAAGAACAAGGCCCTCAAGAATTGTTTGTTGAGTGTAAGTGGCCTGATAATTGTGCACTTCTTTTCCACCTACTCGTAACTATTAAATCATTTTTCCGAATTAGCAAAAGTTATTGCAAATATTTTCCATCAATTTGAGGTGTCCATTCTAGTCAGGAGATTATATGAGCTATGAAGTTTGAACGGATGAATAATGCAGTGACTATGGTTAATGCCCTACTAATGTTAAAGGCAAATTTGAACCATTTTTTAAAGAGATTAGTTTTGTTGTTGGCAATTGGAGGCTATTCTGGTATAAGGATTTGTCTAGGGTTTCAACCATGCCATGTCTAGTTGCAAAAATGCAACCGACTATGGTTAATTCTCTATTATTGTTAAAGGAAATTTTGAATCATTTTTTAAAGAGATTGGTTTTATTATTGACAATTGGAGGCTATGCAGGTGTAGGGGTTTGTTTAAGGTTTCAACCATGTAATGTCCATTGTAAAAGTGTAGTGAATCAGTGAAGCATGTGAATGACAAAGTTTATGTATTTGTATTGTATAGTGAATGTCTCCAAGTTGTTTATATTTCTCTACCTGAAAATCTTCCCTATTGTGCATGATTTCCCCTTGTCATATTTTCTAACATGAATGTAATGAATAAATGATAATGTGATAATATTCTAATGTATTACAAGCTTTGTAATAGTCATATGTGTATTATATATGGGTTTATGCAATCTAGTTTGGATTACTAAGTATGCTCACTGTGTAATGCTTACAATATGATGGAAGAAGTACTCAAATCAAACATATATGTCTCTTTCATTGCATAATTGTGAGGTTGAAAACTACCAACTCTAAATAATGGGTAGAGTAATTTATTTCATGGTCCTTAAGATTTTGATTTCTTCATTTCCCCTATAGATCCCCCTTTATCCTTGGGACTTCCCAAAATATTCAAGCAATCCTTTTAGCTATGATCAATGAATTTCCTTCGCATTTCATATAAAAGTATGGTAATAATAAGATCATCTATATTTTTCATTTTAGCACTACCACTACAAGAGCAATAATTAAATTTTCCCAAGATTTGGTTAAAGAAAAAATCATAAGATAAAGTTATATTCTTCCTCAATCTTAACATCTAATGAATCTAAATGAACCAGAATCATATAAAAAATAGTAATTATTCAACAACAAAAAACACCACCCTTCACTTAAAAAGAATATAAACATATTTTGAGACACACCTTATTAGTTAGACTAATCCCTTAAACCCTTAATCCCTCAAACCTCAACTGTAAACCCTCTACTCTATACATTATACCATCAACCCTATAACTTAAACTCTAAACCCTCAACCCTCAACCTTAATCCCTCAACAGTTAACCCTTAAACCCTCAACCCTAATCCCTCGACCCTAATCCCTCAACCCTTAAACCTATAAACCCTAAACCATTAAAATCTCAATCCTCCACTCTCAACCCTCTACCCTATACATTAAACCCTCAACCCTAATCCTTTGACCCTATACCTTAAACCCTTAATTCCTCAACCCTCAACCATCAACTATAAACCCTCTACCCTATACATTAGACCCTAAACCCTAATCCCTCAACCCTCTACCCTATACATTAAACCATCAACCCTAATCCCTCAACCCTATACCATCAACCCTTAAACCCTCAACCCTCTATCTTATACATTAAACCCTCAACACTAATCCCTTGACCCTATACCTTAAACCCTTAAGCCCTCAACCCTTAAAACCCTAATCCCTCAACCCTCAACCCTTAAACCCTTAATCCCTCAATCCTCAACTATAAACCCTCTACCCTATACATTATATCCTCAACCCTAATCCCTCAACCCTCAACTATAAACCCTCTACCCTATACATTATACCCTCAACCTTTGACCCTAATCCGTCAACCCTCAACCCTCTAACCTCTACCCTATACATTAAGCCCTCAACCCTAATCCAAGTAAACCCTATACCTTAAACCTTTAATCCCTCAGCCCTCAACCCTTAAACCCTTAATCCCTTAAACCCCCAACCCTTAAACCCTTAATCCCTCAACCCCATACCCTCAACCCTAATCCCTCAACATTATACTTTAAACCCTTAATACCTCGACTCTCAACCCTTAAACCCTTAATCCTTCAACCCTCGGCCCTTGTTGTAAACCCTAAACCCTAATCCATCAACTCTCAACCTTCAACTCTCAACCCTCTACCTTATACATTAAACCCCCAACCCTAATCCCTCAATATTATACCCTCAACCCTTAAACCCTCTACCCTATACATTAAACCCTCAACCCTATACCTTAAACCCTTAATCCCTCAACCCTCAACTATAAACCCTATACCCTATACATTAGACCCTCAATCCTAATCCCTCATCCCTATACCTTAAACCATAAACCCTAAACCCTCAACCCTTAAACCATAATGCCTAAACCCTTAACCCTTAAACCATAAACCCTCAACCCTAAACCCTAACCCTATACCCTAAACCCTTAACCCTAATATATGAACCCTATAACTTAAACCCTAATATCTTAACCCTCAACTCGTAAACCCTAAACCCATAAACCCTCAACACTTAAATCCTTAACCCTTAACCCTAATTACTCAATCCTCAACCCTTAAAACCTAAACCCTCAACCCTATACCTTAAGCCCTAATCCCTCAACCCTCAACCCTTAAACCCTAATACCTCAATGCTCAACCCTAGTCCCTATCCCTAAACCCTCAACCCTTAAACCCTCAACCCTCAACTATAAACCCTCTATCTTATACATTATACCCTCAACCCTATACGTTAAACCCTAAACCCTCAACCCTTGACCCTAATATCTTAACCATCAACCCTTAAACCCTAATCCCTTAAAACATCAACCCTTAACCCTTAAACCTTAAAGCCTTAGACCCTCAATCCTTAAATCCTAATCCCTTAACTCTCAACCCTAAACCCTATCTTTAAACCCTCAACCCTCAACCCTTAAATCTTAAACCCTAAACCCTTAACCCTCAACTCTATACCTTAAACCCTAATCCCTCAACCATCGACGCTAATCCCTTAACCCTAAACCCTCAACCCTCAACCCTTAAACCCTAAACCCTTAAAACCTTATCTCTTAAACCCTCAACCCTGAACCCTTAAACCCTAAACCCTTAAAACCTTATCTCTTAAACCCTCAACCCTCAACCCTCAAACCTTAAACCCTCAATCGTTAAACCCTAAACCCTCAACCCTATACTTAATCCCTAATCCGTTAGTTACCCAATACTTTAAACCCTAATGGACCTATACCCTATACACTTAACCTTAGACACTCAAACCTGAACATTATCCCTCAGCCCTCAAACCTAGATACCCTATACCCTATACCCTCAACCCTATACTTATGCCCTAAACCCTCAACCCTCATCCCTATGCATTATACCCTCAACTTTAAACCTTGAACCCTATACCTTAGACTCTCGACCTCGAACATTATCCCTCAATTGTAAACCCTCAACCATCAACCCTATACTTAAGCCCTAATCGCTCAATTCTCAACCGTATACCTTAAACCCTGGACCCTGCAACCTCAACCCTCATCCCTATACCCTATAACCTCACCTTTATACCCTAAAACTTGAATATTGTCCCTCAACCCTATACTTAAACCCTAAACCATACACTCTCAACCCTTCACCCTATGCCTTATACCCTCAATCCATACCATAAACCCTAAACCCTAATCCATATACCTTACACACTTAATCTTATACACTCAACGAATTGAATATTATCCCTCAATTGTAAACCCTCAAGCCTCAACCCTATACCCTCAGCCTACTACTTAAGCCCTAATCCCTCAACCCTCAACCTTATACCTTAAATCCTAAAACCTACAACCTCAACCCTCGTCCCTATACCTTATACCCTCACCCTTATATACCTTAAACCCAAAACCCTTACATACATACAAGCATGTACATACATGCAAGCATGCATGCATACACACATACATACATACAAGCATGCATGCATACATATATACAAGCATACATTCATACATACATACATACAAGAATACATACATACATACAAATATATATAAACATATATTTAATAAATTTGCGCAAAAATAAATTCAAGTGGGACATAATGCAAGCACGTTATAACACACTCACGTTATGTCTTGCTTTGGGAAACATAAAGCAAGATAAAGCAAAAACAAGCAAAATGTAAGGCAAGAAATATCACGAGCACATTATAATGAACTCATGTTATGTCTTGATTTGGGAATACCCAAGCCTTTGGCTTGAATTTTCTTTGGATTTCCAACCCAAAAGGCTTGGAGTGCCTTACCAACATCCAAAGACGTGTTTTTGCATATTCTACAAAATTTCACATAATCTTGTTCGTGCTAACCGATAGTTTTGCATATGTTTCAAGGTCAAATAAATTGAACACCTGGGTAATCTTAGGCTCTCTCTTTTAATGATGTAATTTTTTTCACATTTTCACTATGTTAAGGCTTTCATGTCTTTAGTTTATTTTGTTTGTGTGTTTGTTTTTTATCAAAACCAATGTTTGGTATTTTTTTACTTTATTTTTAACTGTTCATTGAAATTTCAAATAAATTACATTTTTATAAACTAGACTCCATTCTACACATATTCAAAAGTAAATAAAATTATTTTTTAGTAGTTTTCAAAAATTATAGGGGTAACACAACCAAATTTATGTTTTTCACATGTGTCCACTTTGGAAATTAGTAAACAATCATATATTCACTAAAAAATTATCAAAAAATCAGGCATAAACTACATGCTGTTAGCTAATTTCTCACCTAAGCAATTTTAAAAATACCAAAAAAATGTTAACCTTTTGAGGGAGCCACAATAAATGCCATGTTATGTTTTTTGACAAAAACAACACCAATTTTTGTGGCTCCCTTTTTGAACCCCATAATATCTACCATTTAAAAAAAATATAGTTTAGAAAATAGACTCAGAGCACTACGACCCTTGTTTTCATTGCATCTTAAAATTTTGAGTGTAACTATCCTCAACTTCTCATCCAAGGTCGATATTCCTGATTTAAGAAAAAAAGTGGCCACTTCAGACCCCTTTTTGGTCCCTCATATTTGTGCACTTGCCCTTATTTTGTTCATCTACCTCACATTTGAGATACTTTGATACTAATCTAACACAAAAATGTGGGAAATTTTATACTCAAGACTTTTAAATACAGTTAGATTTGTACTTTTTGTAGCAATCTACATAAGAAAGAAGCACAAAACTAGGCAAATACACTTTGTCAATATTATAAAACAAGAGAGGAAATTAGAAAATACACATTCATATTAAAGGAATAATAGCTATATCTAGGAATTCATTAAATTAGGGATACATTTTCAAATATAGTAGGCATGCCAAAAAGATTCTTGTATGTTTGTCAACACTTTTCTTCTATAGTAGCTTCATAATAGTCCTCACATATGTGTAATTTTTTTCCACATATGTGTAATTTTTTTCCTTACGAAGAAATCTCTAGAATATCTCCTTTTCATCCAATCTTTTTAAACTGACATCCTATTTTTAATATAATATATATTTATCAAGGGGGCCATGCCTATAAAAGTACTTCTTCAACAACCCACTATGGTAGATATACAGATAATAATTTCACATCTTAATATTTTTTATTAATAGGAAAATCATTAAGTACTTCTAAATGCATATAGTTCAGTCTACTCAAGTCCCACAAAGAGTGGCCTACATCATTATGAGATCCTTTCCTAGTTAGGAATTCTTTTCATTTTCCTCTTACTTCCTTTATTTGATCTTAGGAGATGGTAAGAGCTCTATGAGGAAACTTTTTTGATGGGAAGGAGGTACATAATTTTCTATCATGTGGCAACAATGATAATTGGGAAGGCAGGGAGAACATTGATTGAATCCCTTAATAATGCCTACACACATGGTTCTCAAAGTTACAACTATTGCTCATAGGAGAATCATGCTAGTTGGATACTATAGATATATTTAAATTATAACAAAACTTGGGGAATTTCCCTAATGTCCAATAAGAGATTAAAGACATGATCAACCTTTAGCTATATCTTGTGGTAGCAATGATAATTAGGAACATAATTTTCAATAAGTCTCTAATACTATGTTCTAAATTCTTATGTTTGTTAGCCTCAACCCTTCTAGGTTACTTGGGTCCACAAGAAAAGACCTAGACAATTATGTGGAATCCATGAATTCTTGTAGAATTGGCCCAAAGAAAATCCATAATAAGTCTCTTTAACATGTGTTGTATGGAGCTTTAGATGCCCAACAAAATGTGTGGATCCATGGAAGCACTTTACTAGCTAAAATTTTCTCACCCAATAATAAATCTTATCAACCCTCTAAACAACATCATTCCATGATTCATAAGGCATGTCCTAAAATTCAAATAAGACATCAAGGAATCTAAACATCTATTTGGAGGTAAAATCCTCTTACACTAAATCCCTTTTTAATTAAGATGAGAAAGCCAAATTGATAATGTGAGCAACTTTGTTGATAACTGTATATTTTCCCTACTAAATATTGGAGCTAGAAGTAAGAAAAAATATTGAGATTCTATAGCCCTAGAAATAAAAAACATTCTTATAAAAGAGTAAGAAAATAATCATTTGCAAAATGAGCATTGAACAATTGGGAATCAAATTCTTTATGAAGAAAAACACTTGTAACTAGGCCCTTGAAAATGTAATCATCAATGATGTACCCAAATCCTTCCAACTAGAATAGAAAAAAGGAGTAAGAAGATAGCCTTGCCAAAGAGATCTAAAGAGATAAAATTATGTTTGAACTATGTGAACAAACTTGCAACTAGAAATATGAACCTTAAGCATGCTAAATTAGAGGTCACTAAATGCAATCATATTCTTTTTCAAAATCAATTAAAATGGATATAGATTTTATTTAAAGATCTATCTTATTTCTTGCCCTCCCTAACTTCAATAATGTTGTCTAGACTATATCTAAATGAATCTTGTGTGCTCAATGCACATAATCAAATACAAGAGATACCTAATGCGAAGAGCTAATGCTTTAACAATAATTTTGTGTGAAACCTTCAGGAGGGTACATTTGTCTCTCCAATTTGGATTAAGTTCTTGGTATTTGAAATTGGATACAAACATGATGTTTCTTTTATTATAAAACTTTAATCAAATGTTGAACCAAATTGCTTCCAAATGTACTTTATGTATGTCTAAACAAATAGCTTCCCAAAAGACTTGATGCTTATGAAACAATCTAAAACCTCAAAAACTTTATTGTAAACCATTTGTTTAATTGCATGGTGGAACTCCTCAAGAGAGATCAATCCATCACAAACAATAGTCCAAGCTTCATAAAGCTTGCATAGAACAATGCCCAACCATTAAGAAATAATTAATTACCTAATAGAAGTGGCAATTTTGGGCAATGAAAACAATATTATTATGAGAAGGAAAAAAAATATTAGAATGAAAATTAGTTTAGTAAGTATATCATCTACATATTTAATGGCTTTGCTTTGATTTATAGCATGGTGAGCATGCATGCATTAAATTTTTTTCCTTTCACACATTATCCAACCTAAGCTAGCACATCATTGCTTGATATAACATCTTTTGGTTACATAAAATTTAATCACCTTGCTTTTGACAAAGGGTCACTCCTTGAATATGAAGAGATTCACTAAATGGTGTTTTCTCAAGATCTTGAGACACATACAATAATCTTTGTTTATTGCTTCATGGATGATGAAAATATACTATAATTTGTGTTTCATATATCCCAAAATAAGAAGTCATATAAAAAATGTCTATAACCCAATGAATTATGTACCTAATTTCCGTGCTAATTTGAAATGACAAATGCTTATGATAATAAACCTTATTTAAATAGACGTTTAAATATTAATTACATTTCCCTTATTGAATAAGAAGGCTTAAAATATAGAAAATATTAGTAATCTATTATAATTATAGTGAACATCAAACATTTTTAAAAAAAAATTCTATGTTTTTAGAAATATTATACTCTACTATCGTGAAAAGTCTCTTAAAACAGTCTCTTGTCAATGTGGCCTCCTGTTTGAAATCATTTAATTGCTTTCAGAAGACATCAATCAGCCTGTTATACTGCTATCAATCATGTAGTTTTATGAATCTGTGGGTCAATGAATTTGATTTGTAAAACTACAGAGTTGAATCTGATAGCAATATCACAATTTGACACGCTGTGGAAAATATTGCCTTTTCTATTCCGCACGGGAGAGAAGGCATGTCAACAACAGTTTGCACTTCCTTCTTCCGATAAAGATTTCTGGACGTCTTCTTCTTGATATGTAATCGACCTATGGGCAGTATACAGGGAATGTGGATACTGGGATTTTGTGAATGTAATGCCCTGCGTGGCAATGGGGGGATGAATTTGTTGTAAAACCTGATCTGTGCTCCATAAGTTTTGGGCATTTTTCTGGCCTGCGTTGCAAGGTAGTATGGAAGCCTGGAGGGCTGTGACAATGTAATGCATTTTGCAATATCAATAGAAATCATCTTGACGAAGAGAAAAGGAAAAAAAATCTCTTAAAACATTTAACGTCTACAAAACTGTTAGGGCGCCGTTGCCGGGGATCGAACCCGGGTCACCCGCGTGACAGGCGGGAATACTTACCACTATACTACAACGACGATGTGCTCATTTAAGGCTCGTTCATTTTGAACGTTTAAGCCGTTCTTTCCCAACCATCCCTTGTCTTCTGCACCATTCCTTCTCTAACGACCAAATCCTTCATTCCGGTCATTCCTTCCCGTACCGCCATTATTCGGGTGGGATTGATTGCCCGTTCATTCATTCCCATGCATTCATTGACAGTCGCACTTGAGTCGGAGTGAACCTCGAAATGTAGGAGGCACCTAATGCATGCTCCACAATGTGAAGTGTACATAAGTACTCTATTCCCTCCAAGATCTTTGGGGCTGCCATATCAGTCCATCAATTTATGGTTTCTTATATTATTTTTAGCTATATATTAAAGCTTGGAGTAGGAGTAAAATTAGATGTTTTGTAAATTGAAGAAGTAATGAAGTGTTTAGAAATTCTAAGAAAAAAGTTGTATAGATGTAACCCTATTAAAGAATTAATACATGCTTTGTGAAGTATATTTTTCTAACAATTCTCGATAAATTTTCCTTAAAATCTTCTTTTTAAATTTTTATTTTTATTTTTGTTTTTTTATAGAATTTTTAAATAAACAAACATTACTTGAAATTTATTTTCAAGTGTCCAGTGCAATCTCATGCTATGACCCCTTCACTATCTAAATTCCCTGTGATTGCCTTTCCTTATTTGAATTTGAATAATATAAAAGGTGCGACCACTTTAATTCACACGCTCAATATTTGAAATCATCCAACAGATCTTGTGAACTCCATGTCACCTTCCCCCAATGTGAATATCTCTTTTTGTCTTTTTCAGATGTCACATGGCTATGGTTAGTTTTTTCCCCTCTTTGGTAGGGGAAATAATTTTCCTTTTGATAGTGGCGGTTGGTTTATTTCCCTTTTTTTTTTTTTAATTCTAGCAAATATCATAAATATTTTTGGATTATTCTAGAATATCACTACATGTAAAAAATTAATAGTATATTTTTTGGATTTTTTACCAATTGATTTTGCAATAATCTGTGATTTTATGTAAGTCTAAATTTGACTTTTAGATGAGGCTAACAAAGAGGATAGGAAGGTTTTTGTCTTCTAATTTCTGGATGATTTGAGAGAGTTTTCATTATGAGAGAAGGTAGCTAAACTAAAGTTCCACAACAAGGACTTTTGGAAATTGATAATGATAGCATGAATAATTTTTCAGTAATTCCTCCTTTTTATTATTTTCCATCCAACCTTAAAAGTAATTAAAACTTCTTTTAATTAAATATTCATTTTTTCTTTCCAAACTTAATAAATTGTTTTCTAAATAATTGAATATAAGTTATCTTTTAATTTTCTACATTTTGACAACTTAAATATTTATTCATTAATAGTTTAAATTTTTTCTACACAACCACCATAGTTATAAAAAATATTAAGTGACACAAATATGAATTTCAATCACACCCTCAAAACATTTAGTGCATAGCAAGTCAATCTCAATAAAGATTGGTTCTCTCCCAAGATGATAGAATTTTTCAAGAAGTGTAGAGTGCTTCCAAAATTCAGATCTGCACACAAAAATACCATTGTACTCATCTTGTCTCCTAGAACCATCTTACAATTGTTAGACTACCTTCCCAATATAGCTAATGATCTTCATGAAAGTTGGAGTTTCCAAAAATGTTATAATGGACCAGAAAAGGGATTTAACTTTGGATTTCTTTAGGTGTGGAGTTTTTCCTTGCAAGTGTTTCTTCATGTATATCTTGTGTAATGATTTGCATATCTTGTTTGGTTATTTCCATTTTCATCAATGATTTATCACTATTATGTACTTGGATGTTTTGAGTTTGCAATATACTTTCACTTGTAAGTTATAGATCCTCTTTTTATAGTGAGGTAGGGTAGAAATTTTTTAGATTTTAAGGATCATGTACAACAAATTGTATTTATTATTTTATATTAATTTTTTTCTAAGTTTGTGTAGGATGGATTGAAATTGTAACTTATTACTTGTCATTCCATAGATATGCTGACACTAACATTCTTTGGGAAATGGATCATCATGAAGGATCCTGGTTTCATGAGGAGATTCAATAGCATAGTCTTTACCCTTGCTAGGAATTTTAAATTAAGATATATTTAATTTTTATTTATTTTTGCTAGGTATTTATGTTGGATTTATCTTGTTTATGAATGTGGGTATGGCTTGTATTTGATTTGTGATTGTGGGAATACACCTTATATTTGATTTATGAATGTGGGCATGGCTTATGTTTGGCTTGTGAATGTGAGTGTGGCTTTATTTGATGTAAACCACAACTAGTCCCCCTCATGCTATCCTCCATTAGACTGATGATTGTTCTGTTAGGACAGACATTATGACACCTTGTTTGTGTTAGATTTACTACTTTGATGATACTAGAAGACACTTTGATGTTCTTGCTACTCTTTGAATTTATGCATATGTTATGACAAATTATGGACTTAATGGTTTATGTGGATTAATTTAATTGTGAGTATTATGTGGTTATCAGATCATGGTTACTATATGTTCATCTGGTGATTATTCGATGTTGTCTATTATGTAATTGATTGTTGTACATTGATGTGGTCACTGTTTTAACGTGCCTTGGTGAGAGGAACAATGTTGCATTACTCATTCGTGAGTACCCTGCTACACTATGACTTTTTCTCACGGTGTGTCTGACTGTTGGAACATATATATGTTGTTTGACTGTTTTGTTTGATGCAAGATGCAGGTACCAGGCATCGACTCCACCTGAATTGTCAAGTCTAAGTGTGACTTAAACCCAATGGAAAATTGTTGAAAATGGAGATAACGAAAGGTCCCCCTACCCTTCCCATCATCCTTGACGAGGATGAGTATCTAGTTGGTCACCCTATCAGTCTTGTTTACGTTCGTGGTCAGTTGTCCTCATTTTGACCTTATTTATGTTGGGTGATTATTATTGATA
>VDFB02379300.1:0-11873 GCA_007258455.2 Sequoia sempervirens
GCTCAAAGGAAAGGTTGTTGACCTACCACCCCTTGCCAAGGTTCTCACAAATAGCATAGAGGAAGCCTTTGTCGAGGTTAGAGATAAGCCCAAATAGAAACCCTTATTCCTAACTCTTATTGTGGGAGAGAAATTATTACACAATGCCATGGTTGACTCCAATGCTAGCACTACAGTCATGCCCAAATTGATAGTTGAAGCCTTAGGAATTAGCTATGAACCTTTAAAGAAAGGGGTTATGCAACTTGATGGGAACAAAGTCGAAATCATAGGTGTCATCAAAGACCTCCCCTTGAATCTGTTCTCCTACCCTAGTATCATAGTTCTGCAAGATGTTATGATCATAGATGTTCCCCCCATGTTCGGTCTCTGCCTATTTCGAGAATTCACTTCAAAGATAGGCAGATATTTATCTTTGGACTAGTTGCACTTGATCCCCAGGACTAAGCATGGAGCTAAGATGAAAATAGTGTTTGAAGCTCCAAATTCAGAATATGTGGTCGATGAAGCCATGATCAACTTTGAGGCTGCTCATACCTCTTTTTCCAAGGAGGAAATGTATTGCACCGAGTTGCTAGAGGATGAAAAAGTGACCAGAGACCAAATAGATTCAAAGGAAGTTCTCTTGAGCGAATACATAGACGTTGATCCTTTCAGAAACTACCATGCTACTAGGTTGGGGACTTATGTCATCTTTGACGAAGAGCAAGAGATTCTAAAGGTCATAAAGGAATCCAAAAGTGATCAAACCTCAGAGCTATGGAAGCTGCATTTTGATGGGGCAAGATGCAAAATGGGTGTAGGAGTTGGGATATGTTTAACATCCCCACACAATGAAAATACACTGAGGTCTTTCTACTTCCAGTTCACTTGTTCGAACAATGAAGCTGAATATGAAGGACTAGTACAAGGTTTAAGCCTTACGGAGCGGATGGGCATCAAGCAACTAATAGTATTCAAAGATTTTGAACTAGTGGTTAATCAAGTTTGAGGGCTCTCCACAGCCAATAATTTTTGCATGAGATCCTATAGACATAGATTTTGGGAGCTGATAAAAAGTTTTGAAGCCTTCAACATCCAAATAGTCTGCATGGCCGCAATCGGATCTCAATTTGACCTTGTCTCCAACCTAATTCATAACAAACACTTTGTATGAGTGATAGTCCAACCGGTGATTCCAAATAATGATCAAAGCTAGAAAGTGTTTGACAGTGATGAACACATCGCCTCATTCATCCAACAGTCGGGAGAGTTTGCTGACCAATTCCAACCAAATTTTTTTGAGGGATATGACAAACAAATCATTCAGCTAAGATCCAACAAACTTCCAAAAGGACTGGTCACTCTTGAGAACTTGTTTGATTCCGATGATGCAAGAAATGATAAGAGGAAGTTTGTAGCAGAAAAAAGAGACTATGTGGACCTTCAGGTCAGAGATGGAAGAAAGCTCAAAGTCAGGAAAGATGTCTCGCATCATGATAAAGAAAGGCTCATCAACTTATGCAAAAAATATGGAGTAGTGGCTTGGCCATATGATGACCTTAGGGGATATGATCCCGACACCATCCAACATACAATAGAGCTCACGAAAGGTGAAAAACCAATCTGACAAAAGTAGAGGCCAGTGAATCTAAAGATTGAGGCACTAATGGCGCAAGAGTTGACAAAGCTTATTCAATCCCAAATCGTCTTCTTGATCAAGCACAACACATGGGTATCCAACCTGGTTCTAGTCTAAAAAAAGAATGGGGATATTCGTCTAGTGTTGAATTTTGGAACCTGAATAGAGCATCTCAAAAGAACCACTACCTGTTGCCTTCCATGGAGTCTATCTTGCAAACAGTGGCAAGGTCTAAAATGTTTTCTATGTTGGATTGTTTTTTGGGTACAATCATATCTTGATCAAAGAGGAGGACCAACACAAAATAATATTCACTACCAAGTGGGGAACGTTCACATATGCTAAAATTCCTTTCGGCCTCTCAAATGCAAGAGCCACTTTCCAGTGGGCAATGGATATTGCTTTCAGCGAATAGATTAACAAGAGTATCCTAATCTATTTGGATGATTTGATTGTTTTCTCCAAACATAAGGATGATCACTTCGATCACCTTGAGATAGTTTTCAAAAAAATTTAGGAGTTCGAGGTATCCCTAAGCCTAAAAAAATGTGTCTTCGGAGTACCACAAGGTAAGCTATTGGGACATGTAGTGTCCAAATAAGGAGTCGCAATTGATCCCGAGTAGGTGAAATCAATCAAAGAGCTTCCCCTACTAGTCAACAAGAAAGGAGTCCAGTATTTCTTAGGGAAGTTAAATTTCGTAAGCAAATTCATTTCAGATTTTGTAGGGATAATCAGACCAATCACCCTGATGCTGAAAAAGGATCAATTATTCAAATAGACTACAGAAGCTAGAGAAGCTTTCAAGAAGGTTAAGGATGCTATTTTTTCAGCTCCTGTGTTAGTCAATCCGGACCTATCAAAGGACTTCATGATGTATGTATTCAGTAGCAAATCTAGCATTGCTATTGTCTTAACTCAAAAAGATGATAAAGGAAAGGGAGAACATCTGATAGAATTTCACTCCTAGACCTTAAAGGAATATGAGATGAATTACAACTTCATTAGGAGGCAAGCGTTCACAATTGTAAAGGAGCTTAAAAAGTTCCAATATCTTATATCTTGCAACAAGGTGATTGTTTATGTCATGCATTCCAGTGTGCATGAGTACATCATGGAAGAAGAAATCACCGAAAAGAGAGCCAATTGGATCACCAAGATCCTTGAATATGACATAGAGGTCAAGCCTACAAAGACCATCCGAGGAAGAGGGTTGTGCGAATATCTAGCACACGATGGCAGCTGAGGAAGAGCAACCAAAGTTGGTTCTAACCAATGAGTTTGAATCTAAAGGCTATTGGTTGGTAGATAGAGTAAGGTTTATGCATACTACAAAATATCCATTCAGCCTTCCTTCTCAAAAGAGAAGATTTTACAGACTATAAAACAACAGTTATGCACTCGTCGAAGGGGTCCTTTTCAAAAGGAACTTCAACGGAATCCTATTGTGGTGTGTCACCATGGAACAAACGAAGAGGATCCTCGACACTTTCCGCAACAATACCGCAGGAGGACAATTTTCTATGAAGACCATAGCCATCAAAATCATGTGTGCTGGGTACTTTTGGCCCACGTTGTTCAATGACTCATACTCTTTGGTGAAAGCCTGTAAGGAATTCCAATTCTTCGCAAGAAGAAGGAATTTTTTTGCAATGCCTCTCAACCCAATAGTGGTTAATGAGTTGTTTGTGCAATGGGGCCTCAATTTCATCGGGATGATCAATCCCGCCTCCAACACCAAACATAAATGGATTCTAATGGCCATGGACTACTTCACCAGGTTGATTGAGGCCATGCCCCTAAAGAATGCAACAAAGGAAGAGATAGTAGACTTCCTTGAGGAACTGGTGACAAGATTCGGCTTGCCAAAGACCATCATTTCCGATAATGCCAAGGATTTCCTAGGCTCTAAGGTATGCCAATTCGCACTCACACATGGTATATTCTTAAAGCATCATCAAATTACTACCCGCAGGAGAACGACCTGGCTGAGTCGACTAACAAAAATTTAGTTTGACTAATCAAAAGGATCGGGTTAGATCATCAAAAGGAATGCCATAAGAACCTTCGAGCAGTGCTCTGGGTTGACCACATAACTCCCAAACAAGTCCTCAAGACTTCGTTGTATGAGCTAGTGAATGGCAAAGAAGAGTTATTACCTATCTCTATGGAGATCCTGACACTGCAATTGCTCAAATCTCTCGAGGTAGAACAAAACGACACCATGGAGGTTCAGCTGGCCAAGTTGTTGGAGGTATAGGAAAAAAGGGAAAAGGCCCTGATATCCATCTCTAATCGCTAGCAAGTGGTTAAAATATGGTTCGACAAGAAAGCCTCGGACCAAGGTCTAAAGTGTGGGGACCTAATGTTAAAATTAAATGAGAGGGCGGCAAAGCCAAGCCAACATGAAAAGTTTGACAACTTGTGGGAAGGACCTTTCAAAAAAATTCAATGCAAGTAGCATAATGCATTCGAATTGGAAAATATGGAACAAGAAGCATTGGGTATTCCAGTTAATGAAGTTCACTTAAAACTATTTAATTAAATTTTAGTATTATGCCGCTAGTGTAAATATGTAAGTAGTGTAATTATTTTCCTTCGTGTTTTTTGTTAGTTGGTCTTTCAATTAATTCCATGGTGTAAAGGAAGCAGAAACAAATGAAACCCATTATTGCAAAGGGAAAAGAGAACTAAATTGCAACTCATGAAGTAGGAAAAAGTGAAACCCATATTCAAAATTGAAATGAACACATATATGCAGGAAAAGAAAAAGAGAACCCAAATTGCAAAATCAAAAGGCAAAGGAAGCAGAATGTTAATATAAGTTGTACTTTCATTATATTTATATACTTTGATAAGTACATTGTCAAAATGGCTCTGAGGCCACACTTTTAGAGTATATCTATATATATTATGTGGTTTCTTCATATATATGAGCAATAAGGCCTTTTTCAGGCGTATATTCAAAAATGGATTAACAAAAGATGATTTCTTGAAGCATAAAGGTTTTAGTCACGAGTAGTAGCAAGGGAAACATCAATAGCAGCATCTAGAACAATATCATCATCAAGAACGGCAGTAGGACCAGCAGCAATAGTGTCAGTGGGAGCAATGGCAAGCGATGGAGGGAACACCAAGTTCTTGAAGTCGGTGTACCAATCGATGTTGTAGAAGGGCACCACATTGTAGCCGCGAAATAGAAAGTAGAAGGCATGGGTCACCCTTTAACGATGCTCTTCATGGGACTGGATGTGAAACCCACTCAGGAACGACACCCATGGTACCACTACATCTTCTTTGAGATACTTGTGATGGTCACTCGACATTGGCAGGCCCAGACTAAACGCAACATTCGCCACCACCTCATTAGAGGCCTCCAAGGTACTTCTTCAGGAATATTGCAAGCACCAAGCAAAGAATCAACGGCTTGGGAACCTAGATGTCAAGCATAGACACAATGAAGTGAGAGCATACATCAGTATTAACTTTTTACTTGTCTTCATATTCAATACAATCCCTCCTTAGAACCCACTTCATTGCTACAATGGCCAATGAATGTTTATTTTTGGTCATTCTTTTTAGTCGCCTAGTTGAGATTTCCCCTAGGAATGCAGTCTAGTATTTTTTGCTAACTAGCCTGATAGGAGTATTCATGGTGGAAAGCTCTATGCAACTATCTGATACTAATCTCTATGCTACTACCTAAGTCTAGCTCTATGCAATTGCCTAATGATAATTCTAAGCCAACTGCCTATTACTAATTCTGCTCAAATTGCTAAGTGTGATTTTGTTATTGCCTAAGCGCCTATTTATAGAAATAGCTAGGATATGCATGGTAGTTGCATGCCATAAGCATGGTGTTGATCAAGTACCAACTTGAAAATTGCACCAGAGCTTGCTCGAATTTCCCACCTAGTTGCGTCCGCTAGGGATGGTTTGTTGTGTGCAAGATTAATAAGAGCTAATTAATTAGCATAAGCTAGTGGTAGTCATCGACAATAGTCTGCACGACCAAGTGTTGAGGTGTCGCATTGCAAGCATTTTTCAAACTCCAAAGCAAAACTCATATCTTTTCAAGCACTTATTGCATATTTGGGTTTAATTATTCCTTTTGGGATATTAATTGTCAAAGCATGTGAATGCCTAAGCTTCCTTCAAATCACCAGCTCAAGTTCTAAGGAAATTGTGCCATACAACATGATTACCAAATCATCATTATGAATTATGGTCATTTCAAAATGGCGAGTAATTCATTTCACACAAGAAAAAGAGTTGGCGGTACATGTCGAATTTAATGCTAAAAGGCAAGTGTTGTTGGCTACCCGAGAAAGAAATAACTAAGTATTGCATGCAAGAAGCTAACATCGAAAAGCTTTTTGAGCACACTACCCAGAGCAAAGGTTTTGAGCATAGGCAAAGCCGAAGTGAATTATAGATAATTTTAATGCAGCAAAAGTTACATTACCCTAAAATGGCCAAAAGTTCTTAGATGTAGGCACAAGCTGAGGCAACCCAAAGCTTGTATGACAACATGATAGCGGCACCAACCATCAATATTTTTGATGACACCTCTTACATGTTGCCTGGAGTGCTAAAAAAACTAGAATGGGTTCACACATAGGCTATGGAAAAACTCAAAAATTACAGGGACCAAAGCCAAATAAAAGAGGAATGGGATAATATCCATGACCCCTTCCTCGCAAAGAACCCTAAGACTCTTAGGGAAGGAGCATGCGAAAGAATGAAAAGGGCTGATAACATAGGGAAAATGGCATATAAGTTATGGTTCAACGGTCTTCCGCAATATATGGTCCCCTTTGTGCATCATTTCCCAGAGCTTGTTCACGAGGCCATTGAACATTTCAACCCAGATACCGACACCATTGAAGGTCAAACGCTGATAGTCCACATCAGCAAAGACGCTATCTGGTGCATGCTATGTATCACAATGAGCCACTCTAAAGTAGACATAATGGAGATATTTACTCCAAAAAGTGGGCACACCTTTTGGAAAGGTAGGGGCAAAGCTTTAGACTTTTATAATTTGGAAACACAGAGGCCTGAGGAATTTTGCAACAAGCTGCCACAAATTCTAGTTGCGCATAACGCCTTCAAGCAAGATATGCAGGATGCGCTCTCTATGATGGTGTTTGTTTGCGGCTTGGACAAAGACAAATGGGTGCAAGAATTTCAGTTGAGTTTGGGTTTTCTACTGCATAGGAAAAAGTCCTTGTTCTAGTATGACTTTGCAGGAGTCATTTACCGAGAAATGATGAACCAAGTACGGGAGTACAAGATGCAGTGCAAATTTAGGTTTCCTTCCTTGCTTGCTCATATGTTCTTATACCAGAACCCTGACTTCTTCAATAAAATGATGTCGTTATCCATTTTTATCGAGCAGGGAGCCAAAAATCCATTTTTTGAATGGACTCCCCTCCTTTCCGCAACACATGACTTATGCATTTTCAAAGTTTTTCTTAACTCCAATTCAGCGAGACTTCGATAAGAATAGCTCTCTATCAAATTTCCACCAATCAGACAGAGTGGATGCAAAGCTTCACTCCTAAATGTGACTGGTTCCTTGGGAGGGATTTTACATTCATCCGCATGTGCGGCTTTACCAAGGAGTCATTCTGGCTCCCAAAGTATGTCACACATAGGGTATTGGCCCTTGAAATGTTCTGACAAATGTCCATTATTGATTATAAATTTTGAGGAGGAAAGGGAAAGAGAGGATTTTTCAAATGTCCACTAACCTTCAAATGGGTAGTAATGGCAAAAAAGCAATCGCACAAGCTACTGGAAGAAAAGTTGGCTCATCTAGGGTTAGTGATGATTTGCGAGAGATGGAATTACAACCCCTTCGATGACTTAGGTAACAAGTTCATCAAGGTAACCCACTACCGCCGGCCATATTGGGAAAAGTGGCGGAGTCCAATGGAGGAGCATGATGATCTGTTGGTGGACCTAGCCTATATTCCTACCGATGATAGTAGGCTGCCATGGCTTCAATTCTACCTTTGGTTAGCAAAGTATAATGAGAAATGCCAAATAGGGGCTACCCTCCATAGTGATTTGTCAAGGAAAGAAAATTGGAGCGAAGAAAGAATTAGGGATTTTTGGATCTACCGACAAGAAATCCAACGCCTTTATGCTCCTTACCAAAGCATAGAGATGGATGATAGATTCGAAAAATTGTGGAAGGAAGCTCATGTTGATTCCAACGCAAGCGATGTTGAAGATGTCAATTCAAAGGAGGTTGAAGCGCATACAGAGAAGGGAAAGGAGAAGGAAAGTGAAGTAAAAACATCCTTAGCGTAGCAAAAAGAGAAAACAACAAAGTAGCCTATCAAAGTCTCTTCAAATGTGTGGTTCAATATATCACAGTCAAGAGTTGTGTATACATGCACCTGGACCGCAAAAAGGTCAAAAACAACCCAGTAGCAATAGTCAGAGACTATATAGGTGGAAGAATCGCCACCCAACAAGAAGCAGTGCACAGATGCAATAGAAGAAGAGGGTTCACAGGGGCCCGTAACAAGCCTAGGGCCCACAATGAGCATGGAGCCAGCGACAAGCCAAGGATTGTAGTCATCTGCACCACAGGTAAATTTTTCTCCCTCTTCTCTTACTACACAATCTTTGGTGTCCCCTGTTGTCTCTACATTTCCCATCACTTTGAATGTTAGCCTTTCTTTTTCCACTTCAGCCACAATGGTCACAAGAGGTTTCTCCCAATTCTCCTAGGTGGGACCATTTGTTTTGACTCCTTTGCAGACCCTTTTAGCTTTTTCCTATGCCCATTCCACGTCTACTATCACTTCACCCTTTGCATCTACGGTCGCCATTGACACCCCTCCTGCTACTACTATATCGGGCCCAACTCAGTTTGCCTAATAGTCAAAATCTGCCATGACTCCGCTATTTTCGCAACACCTTATGAGTCCTCCTGCTAGTTCACAAACTGGGCTTTGGCATATCCCTCCATTCTCCCCGCTTACAGTCAATCTCCCGAGAAAGAAAATGCCCAGAACCACTACCTTCACATTCCCTTTTGCTCTTCCTCCCAGCACACCTTTCATCGGTGGGCTAGTTCATTCGCCAACACAATTTATGGCACAGGACAATAAAATAAAGTAAGTGTGGGCTATCAAAATCTAGAAGCAAAGGGCTAAAGATGCTAAGAAATCAATGGAGTCAAAGGTGTTTATTGTTTTTAATGAAGCTCAAAAATTACTACATTTTGCAACCATGTACTCGAGCGTCATCAAACCATAGGGGGAAATGCAGCCCGATGATTACAACATGTTTGTCATGGGACTCGATCTAAGCTTAGCCTGGCTGCAGGACAAAGTTGAACTCATGGAAGAAACACAGCGGGTGGTGACCATTGACTTCCTCAAGTCTGGTCGCCAACTAAGGAAGAAAGAAGAAGAGCTGAAACTTGTAAAAGAAAGGGTTGAGGTCTTGCTAGCAAAGGAAAAATTGAGAGAAGTAAAAATTGTGCGCTTATCAGAGAAAGTGCAAGCAGTATAGACATAGAAGAACAAACTCCAAGAGAAACTTGCAAAGTTCCAAACCTATGACCCCAATTTGGTCACGCGATGCGGTGAAGAAACAAAGAATATCAGAACCAGTTGGCTCTGGCGGAGCAGGGGATGCAACAAAAAGGTGAGCAATTTGAATGTCAACACACTTAATTCAAGCAAGAAATACTGTAGAAGAATGCAGATTTTGAGAACCGAAAGGCCCAATTGGAGAAGAAACTCCAAGAGATGAAGCTTTCCCTTGAGACAGAATCAACAAATAAAAATCAGGTCAAGGAAAACTTGTCTACAGAATTAAGAAACATCCAGGGACAACTTGTGGCCACAAACCAAAGGATGGTAGAACTGACATAGAATGTCGGCTAAAGGGATGTGGAGATTTCCCTTCTAAGGAGTCTTCCCCAAGCCCCTACTGCCCAGCCAAACCTCATCCAGTGGCCTAGTAGCTATATGTTTCATACTGGGAAAAGGTCAAGGCCTTCTGCCTGACCCTTCAACCAACGCTCCAATTTATGGCGAAGGCAACAAATTTAGGCAGGGAGGTTCATTGAGTGGTTCCCTCAAATCGTCACAGAGAAGGTTCCTGAGGCGAAAAAATGGTTTGATAAGTTATACATGGTCTCGGATGAGAACTTAGCAAATGTAGGGATTGGGGATAGGAAGGTTGCTACCAAAATAGCAAACAGGTTCATCCACTGCCACGTAGCCATCCTCCATGCTAGCGAGTGTGTTGCCACATTGGAACAGACCATGAATAGTATGCAAGCAAGGTTCTCCCAACTAACTCAAATGGGATTACCATCCCCATTTCTTTTTGATGACTCAGTGGCCATTGCGAAGTAGATTGCAACAAAAATAAGAGAGAAGCGCCAAAACACATCTGCTTTTCAGAGCTTCAGTCAACCCCCTACTGCAGTGGATATTGTAGGGATCACTCATTAGATTATGCAACTTCTCTTCCAACTTGAGTCAGGGGCCGGTATGTTTGCAACACTTCCTTACAAAGAGATGATCAATTTGAGTGGAGCGCAAGAGAATCTACACGACCTATCGACACCATTTGAGGCCAACTAGCTGCCTCTATAGGTCACTCTCTCTAAGCTCTAATTGTGCTACCTAATGGATAGGACTCTGGTCTGCAAGCCATAAAAAAATTTGGTTCCTTGTTCCATAGGCAAAATGCCCCTGGTAGTCGCCAAAAGCTATGAATGTTAAAATTCTCAAGCTCCCTATGGGTGGTTTTTATTTTTGCTCAGTACCGGCCCATGCCTTATCTTTTTGAACTCCATCTGTTGCTGCCACATGTCTGCCAGGTGCTCCTCCCAAAAATTCCTCCCTTCGCTCTCCTACCAGTTCTCGCCATGCTTCCATGTGTCAACATCACGTGCTCTTCAAGGCTGCTTCCCATCACTTTTCAATCGAGCTCCCTCTACATGCCACATAGCTTTCATCCACGTACACTTTTTGGTAGACCCCATAGTTGGCGCCGATAGTAAATAATGCCACCACGTGTCTTCACCACGCAGTCTCTCAACGTAAGGAGGAGGAATCAATGAATAGGCCATGATCTATTGCCACGTGTCTTTTTCACGGGGTCTTCATCGAATGCAAGGAGAGGGCGAGTAGCGTGCGCTGCCAGGCTGTCACGTGTCTTAACTGACTACATAATTTTGTGACACATGTCTGCGAAAGAGTTTGTTAGGACCATTGCCATCATTCGCAAGGGATGCATCTGGTTGGGGAGTGACCATGTTCTATGGCTTGAATTTTTTTGTTGCAATGATCAAAGTAAATCATTGTTGCAAGCATCATTGCTCGAGATATGGGATCTTTTCTATTACTGGCCCGCTAGGCGGTGGGATTTTAGCTATATATATTGCTTCTTCCTTCTGAAAAGGAGTTCAGAAGATACAAAAAAATTAGGAAAAAGACACTAAGCTTTTTGTATTTCTTTTAGATTATTGTATAAGACTCTCAGACTATGCCATTGTTCAGCCTCTCTATTTTCTTAAGCTATTTGATAAAATATTATACTTTGTCATTATTATCCTGAATTGTTTATTTGTAGAACTTCTATAATTCTAAATGCAAGTTTGTTGGTTAGATCATATCTTTGACTCTTCTTTTCAGTAAATGAATATGGGAATTATTTTATGTCATTGAATGAATTGTTTGGGTTTTCATCTTTGATTTATGTTATTCTAGAACATAGTAGATTGTTGAACGGGCCCTTAAATCGCATCCAAAAGATAGATTTATCGTGCCTTACATCTAAATCTTGGCGCATCGCCTTAGTTAGATCTTTATTTTTTATATTTGCTTCATTTTCCCATTCTAAAACCCCAATTACAGAAGAAGTCAGCTTCTTTAAAAATCCAAAGGTCACTTAGTTTAGCACAATTGGTCCCCCCATTAACTGAGTTTCCCATAAAGGATGTTACCTTTCCAATTTTTGGCATCAATATATATCTAATGATGTATAATTCCTAAATTAAATGTATTTGTTTGGTATGGCTTGGAAATTAGTCTCTTTTAACTACCTTGACATTATCTATAAGTCTAATTTAAGTACATTTAACTAGTGTGGCTAAGGAAACACTTATATCTTCTCACTGTTATTCTACAAGTCTATTTTAAGTGTATTAGATCTAATAAATGCTAAATTATTTGAATTTGGCTAGCTTAGCTAGTAATTTAAGCACACA
>VDFB02379301.1:0-79692 GCA_007258455.2 Sequoia sempervirens
TGGGAAGAGAAGGAAGATAGGTGGAGATAAGTCGATGAATAGGGAGATAGGGAGGGAGATAATGAAGATAGAGAGGGGGGAGATAGAAGGGGGAGGAGAGAGAGGATATAGATAGAGAAAGAGATAGAGAGAGGAGTGAGAGGGAGATAAAAAGAGAAATAGAGATAGAGATATAGAGTAGGAGAGATGGAGGGAGAGATGGAGTGAATGAGAGAGAAAGGGGGGAGAGGGAGAGATAGCTCAACAGATAGAGGGGGAAGAGGGAGTTACATAGATAGTGGGAGATATAGAGATATAGAGAGCGACAGGGAGAGATATATCAATCATCCTCCCTATATCTCTATCTATTCATCCTTATCTCTTTATCTCTCTAACCCTCTCTATCTCTTGTCTTCCTTTCTATTTGTATGTTTGTCATTATCTCCCTCTCTCTCTATATTTTATTCCCTATATTTAACTTTTTCTCCTTAAGTGTGCAATGGGTACATTGAAGAGGTCTTAAAGGAGAATTATCATATCTTTAATCAAATGGCATGCTACCTTGAGAAAAACTCCCTAAGGACACATGCCATCCTTGGATTGTTGACATAAAACAACCAATCAAAATTTAGTTTCTCTCATATTACTATTATATTAATTATATTTTGTATTATATAAAAATATACTTATTATTAATTATTAATTATAATAATTTTATACATATTTAATAATTTTGTTAAAGAATATAATATATAATTATAATAATTTGAATAATTATATTATTTATTATATAAAATATAGCTAATATATGCTTAACTATATTGTAGAATATTAAAACGGCTAAATGGCTAAAAGATTTTTCAACAATTAACATCTTTGTAAAACCCTAACAAAACCGGGGTTGTAGCTCATCAAATTGGAAGTGAAAGGTCAATACTAAATAGGAAGAGTTTGGAGTAGTGAAAACAAGGTCAATGCTAGCCGAGGAAGAGTTTGGAGTTAAAACAAGGTCAATACTAGCAGAAGCGAAGAGTTTGGAGGTAAACAAAGGTCAATATCAGCCAAGGAAGAGTTTGGAGGTGAAAACAAAGGTCAATACAGTACCAAGAGAGTTTGGAGTTAAAACAAAGGTGTCTGCTTAGATGAAGAGTTTGGAGGAAGTGAAAACAAAGGTCAATATCAACACCGAGGAAGAGTTTGGAGGAGTGAAAACAAGGTCAATACCAGCGCCAAGGATGAGGTTGAGGGCACTCAGGGAAAATTGACGACCAAGGGGCAATGAGTATTGTAAGTTTGGCTCCCCCATTCTCTTTAACCTTCAATTTTCATGCCTAGTTTCCAAAGATCTTCTCATACATTGGCACCCCCATTCTCATAAAATGGTATAAGTTAAGACAGAAAAAATAAAATAGCTTAGTCTTTCACATTTTTATCCACTAGCCTCAAGTCTTTGAAAAACTCCCATAATCTACCCACATCTTGGTTGAGGTCTAGGATTTCATCACATAGCCTTCATCGCATGATTCTGAAGCAATTGTAGACTTAGGCCAAGTATATGCTAGGCTAAGGTAGATCTAATGAATGGAAATAGAGGCATACAATTCTTCTTTAATACTTCCACCACAAGCATATGCAAGGTGTTGGTTGTTTTTACGGTAAGTAGGTTGATCTTTTAATCTACCTATGGAATTGCCAATTCCAATAAAGGGTAGCTCGAAGGACCTAGACCAACTGACGAGGATTTGAAAGACCTACACTTTGGGCTCTACAAGACCCAGGAGGGTGATCCCTTAATGCGTTTACAACCTCTACACCATCATCATAAACAACATTAACAACAACAAATAATCTCATTTAATAGCTGAACATAATAGGATAATACCGAATAGAATTGGTTGTTTATCAATAATATCAACTATTTGGAGCATGAGATAACTACAACAAAATTTCACATTATAAGATAGTCATTGATTTGAAATTTGTAGCAAGCTCTAGGTAAAGGAAAAAAAATACTGAACCATACGAATAAGTACAACTTAGATCAGTGTCATATATCCATTGGAGGAGTCAAATTTATAAGCATCTAAGGGTTTATGACAGATTTAACACATAACATATAAGATCCTTGATAACATTGCTTTACAATCTCATCAATATGTATTCTAACCCAATACTATTTATCAAATCCTTATACAGAACATGTCCACCTACAATCCCATTCAATCATTTTAATTAATTCCTTGAATTAAACCTAAAACAAGAATCATACACACCACAACAGTGAGATGAATGAAACAACCCTTGATCATTTTATTGAAAATTTAGATATGCTTGTACAATGGAGAGATATGAGTTTGAATTAATCATATCAATTCAAATGTCAGTACTGTCATAAAACATCAAATCCCCATGAATTCAAAACCTACTACAGATTGACTCAAAACCTAAATTGCATTTTCCCTAAAACCATCAGACTTTACAATTTGCTCTGCAACTTCATCTAGACTTGACCAAAAAAATCTAACTTGCTAACCCGTACTTCTGGCCTTGAAATCCTTCTTATAGAAAAAGAAGGAGTAAACAAGCATCGGGCCAGAAAGCACACTTGTCACTAGCCAATTGGACCGCCTTGTGATATTCCAAAAATTTGTTATAACAACAATCTCCCCAAAGAATCTTCTTGTTCATCGTGCCCGCTGAGAATGGTTGATGCAACAACAAAAAACTTCAAGAATTTCATGCCTAGATTGTCACCAAAAAAAAAAATTAGAATCTGTTGTAACTGTAACAACTGATTTTTCAACCATTAGCAGCCTACTCCTTTTCACTCTTCCTCAGTTAAATATACATTTACCCATTTCTGGTACTCTTCATCAGTTGGACAATCAAAATTGATCACCTCATTCACCTTGAAACTATAAGTTTTGTACTTAATTGCCACCTAATTCACTTCTCTTTCAAAAGACTCCAAGAATGAGCTGGTGCTAATGATTTTGTCCATACAGTTCACCAACAAATCATAATTTGAGTTACCCTGTTTTTGAGGGTTTTGTAGTCGAAACATGATATAAAGGGGCTCTTACACTTTTTGTGATTACTGTAGCTTGTGTAAGAGGCCCCATGGATATTGTTGTAATTGTAGGATGCATGAATAAGGCGTAGGATGAGAAATAAATAAGGTATACCTATTGTCCTCAATAGTTTTGTGAAGAAAAGCATGTGAAATGAGAGGTTCAAGCCTAGGTTTCAACAAAA
Source organism: Sequoia sempervirens (assembly GCA_007258455.2). Classification (NCBI taxonomy): domain Eukaryota; kingdom Viridiplantae; phylum Streptophyta; class Pinopsida; order Cupressales; family Cupressaceae; genus Sequoia; species Sequoia sempervirens. The sequence goes on from VDFB02379301.1 coordinate 3,235, forward strand.
CATGTATGGGAGATCTGATTTTATGAATTTTTATCCATGTGTAGACCTAATGGGTTGTTTCTAAACAGAATATAAATTATATACATACACACACATGCATGCACAGTAGCATGCACACCACCACACACACAAACATATATGTATGTATGTATATGTATTTTTAAATGTAAATGTAAATGCAATTCTTGGATGCTCTCTTGGAACAATAAATGCAACATATCATTAAAGAAATCTATATCTATGTATATAAAAGTGTATTTCTAAATGCAAAGAGCTTATGGTTTTGTAGTTTTATAGATGCAACATATCCATGAAATTAATGTAATTGGAAATTCTAAATTCTTCAACAAGTATAATATGGAAATCGATCAAACTGTTAAAATTACATGAAATAAGTAAGAAATAGTAAATGCATGTATGTGTGTTTGTAAGTGAAGTGTAAAATAAATAGAATAATGAAAATTATAAAAGAATACAAGGTCTCCTCCCTTCTTGGTAGTGATAACCTCCTCCACACACAACCCTTAAAAATTATGAATAGAGGAATATAATCTTTGAAGAACTCAAAGTTGATTCTCTCCTACCTTATGCAATTAGTCATTTTATCCTTACAAATATTTATAGTGATTACTAGAGGCACATAGACCAATTCTTCATAATAGAAGAATTTTATCATACTTTTCCAATGATGGAATTATGAGAAAACCTTAGGTTAAATGAATAATTCCTAGCTAAGTTATTTAAATCATGTCCAACCGTATAAGAGAAGACTGCTGCTATGTATACCTGGATACCATGGAGAAATGCTCTTTGGGCTCTTTCATCAATCATCCTACCTTAAAACATACCAAGAGTCTCCTAGCAATTAGACATAGGAAGATTTAATATGACTTAAAAAAAAATTATTGCCAAAGCATAAACTTATGATGACTTAACCAGGCCTAGTACACACTCCCTCCCTATTAACCACTTAGACATATGGAAATTAAATGTAAATTTGCTGCTATTTTTAGTCATGTAGGTGTCCAATAAACCACTTGGTGGTGTTTCCCTTCAAGTTTATTTACTTGAATGAAGAGAAAAAGTCATTTGATTACAATTAGAGAATACATTTGAGGCCTTGGTTGTGTAACTGGTGGACCATAGTCACATTTAACACTTGTTACAAAGTTTGGGAGTTAAAGCGTTAAGTAGATTTGATTTGTGATGGACACATTTGGACGGTAGTAACAATAACTTGCAATCTATCAAGACTTGATTACTTTATAACCTGTAAAATTCTAGTGATGAAATGATAGATTAATCATAATGTCACCTTAGGATCACATCACCATGAAAAGAACTTCATCCAACATCCTTATGAGTGCAGGTACCACCAAATAGGTATTTATCAGATCTGTCTTCCTTGAGTGATGGAAATTCAGGAAGAGAAGAGGAAAGAAAGACATGTAGTATGTCTAAAAGAGGGAGATCAACTAGAGGTCAAAAGATTAGAAGAAAATTATGTAAATGCATGGAATTTTTTCTTGCTGAAGGGGGATCATGTTATTATGATGATGAGAGCATAGGTGACATTAGGGGTTCCTTGAGGGGTAACATCTCTGAAACAATGGGTGCCAAGGAACACCCTCCAATAAACGATTTTTTGTGTCCAGCGAGAGGATATATAAGCATAGCACCATCATCATTACATGGTTTGGGCCCTGTGCTTTTGCATGGAAATGACATAAAGGTCTATTCACAGAAAAAGTTACTAAATTGATGGAGTATGTAGGACTCACATTACGATTACAAAGATTGGATGCAAAAGCTGGCTCGATATACAAAGAAGTATCGTGGGTATGCAGCATCCAATAAAATTATATACAACTAAAAGATAAGGATCAAAATAAAGGAGTGGCTATGTACATTGATGGAAGGCCAAAAGCATCGGGGAATATTGCAGGGTTTATAAACAGTACACGACCTGGGTCAACAAATAAGCAACCCAATTGCATATTCGAGGCGCGTGAGGGAAACCGTGTATTCGTATGTGCGATAAAATCAATAGCTGCAGGGGAAGAGTTGCTAATCGATTACAATTTGAATCGCTTAGTTACAAACATAGTTACTATGGGGGTGGTATGTACTATGTACCATTTTACCCAACCTCCAATTAATAACTCCAATATACCATTTCATTCTTATGTTTTTTTTTGTAAGTCTATTGGTTTCATTTTGGTAATTTTTTTTTATATTTAATTTTTGTCACAGTGGGATATTGATCGTATGGATAAGGCTCCGGCCCAAAGCATAGATCGTGATTTATCTTCATGCACTTCTACCCGACATGTTTACCTCATTGTAATTGTACAAATTAGATACGAGCAAAATGTTTTATTATTATGTTGTTTTGATAAGTTTATTGTGTTAATTTCGATAATATTTTTAATATTCTTGTTGCAATCGACTGATCAAGGAAAGGCACCAGTAGTAGACGAGAGCATCAATAGGGAGGTACAATCAATATTATGTGATGATGACATTGCTTATTCAACAAGCCCTCTCGATATGATAAGGAAGACCCAAAAAAAATGCAATGAAGAAATCCTTAAGTTGTTATTCATAGTGCCTCAAATAGATGAGATAAGAGAGAAGGTTAAAATATTGACTAAGAGATCAAGTAACTTGCAAGTGTTGCCCGAGGAGTAGGGGTTGCTACAAGTGTCCATCCTGATCTTCCTACACATACATCACATCATCTGACCCCATCATCTGTGCCTATATTTTCATCTGAAATGTTGGCAACACATACCATGAAGGCATCTGTTAGTGCACCCTCTAGCAGTGAACACATGCCAGAACATGCGTCAGGACATGTACCTGGGGATGCAGAGGCCACTAGTACTGGTGATATTTTAGCAGCATTTCCTGGATCTTCCTGTATTACTAGTACGGGAACATTGCTGGTCACATGTGTAGTGGTTGAGGACTTCGTTCCCATAAAGATAGAGAAGGTCCCAGGTACTTTAAAATGTTTTAATTATTATTATATATAATCCAATTGAAATTTAGTTATTGATCGCTCTTTTTAGACTATTGATCCCATGATCATTTTGCAGGAAATGATGTTTATAATAAACATCTAAGTGATATTACATTGGAGCTCTTCGGTCCCACCATACGTACATAGTGGAATGCCCAAAATCAAGATTTAAAAGATGAGCTCATTAACCGTTTAATTATGTTCTTCGGTGATAAAACATTCAACCGAACCAAGGTCCTTAAGAAAGTTGGTACCTATCTAAATTATGTGAGTGACCAATATAGGTCACATTTAGAGAAGAACAAAAAGTATGAGCGTCCCCCCATGATTCTGAAGAGGGAGTAGAAAGACCTAGTGTCAGATGGAAAGGAGAAGGCTAAAAAGAAAAAAGTAAAGACACCACCGGGCCAAGGAAGGTATGTGATACTATCAACAATATAATTATATACTGATTACTCTTTATTTTTATATAATCTAACATATTTCAAACTTTTCATAGTTTTCCCAACACATCGAAGGCAACAAAAGCAAGACTAGAAAAACACAGGCATCACAAACTTGGCTTTGGTGGTTATATGAAATTAGCCACATGAATTGTAAGTATCAATAAATGAAATATAGTATCCAAATAATAAATTGAAAACAATTTTGGTTTTATCACACCATAGAAGCAAAATTCATGATCTTATGCAAAAATGTAGGGCTCTTAATTCAACAAAGTTCCCACAGAAGATGACCTGAAGATTGCCTTCCAGCAAGGCTATGGAGTCATGGTTGAATGCCTAAGAGTCTTGACTGGGCAAACACAACCTTCCACTACATCCGACACACAGGTAAATAAAATCAATAAAGTTTATTTAAAATTGAATACTTGTGCAATCTATTCAATATTAATTTCCACCATAAAGTAGTTACATGCCTATTTGTTTTAAACATTCATGCAATGATAATACTACACATGACATTGGAATGTAGCCTAGTGAGGGTAGAGCACAACCTGCAAATGAAGGTCATGGTGTGCATCCTGGTACTTTAGAGCATGTAGAGCATGATCAACATGTTGAGCATGATCAGGCTAGCGAAGATCAGGAACATGATGTGGCCCCACCAGGTAAAGAGGACCACTCTAAAGTTCTTTTAAACATATTTAATTGCAATTGGTGTATTAATTAATGTAACCTTTCGTGTTTCAACTTTAGAGCATGTAGAGTGTGATCAACGTGTTGAGCATGATTAGGCAAGAGAAGATCAGGAACATGATGTGTCCCCATCAAGTAAAGAGGACCACTCTCATGTTCTCTTAAACATATTTAATTTCAATTGGTGTATTAATTAATGTAACATTTTGTGTTTCAACTGCAAATAAGGATTTAGAGGGTGTTTAGCATGTTGAGCATGAGTCTATAACAAAATTCTAGGAACATGATGTGGACCCATCAAGTAAAGAGAACAACTCTAATGTTCTTTTAATTAATGAAATACTTGTAACAATAATAATAAAACATATCAGTTTAACATTTCTTTCTTATTGCAGCAGACCCCCCCTTGCAGCGGCATCCACGTCATGAGTAGATGACTAGGTGTACATTACAATCACGAGCAAAGGGAAGAACAACTCAAGGGGGGACAAATATTGATTTAGAAAAGGATACTCCACTTCATATTTTTGTAGCTTTAAAAAAGAAACAAAAAAAAAGGTGATTGTAATCATATCATGACAACCATATTTTTTATAATATGTAAAAACTGAAAGAATGAATATTATATGTTAATGAATGAATGTGAATATGTTAATTAATGAATGTTATATGTTAATGAATGAATGTTATATGTTATGAATGGATGAATGAATGAATTTTATATGTTATTAATGGATGAATGAATGATTAATGTTATATGATTGGGTATGGGGAATTGAGAGTGATGTGAGGGGGGGGGAGAGACCAAATGAGCTTCCACCGTCACGTGGTTGGCCCTGTTAAGTAGAGAATATTAAACTATTCTCAAAACAAAGAGAAGCTCAATAAGGTAATGCACTTTTCAATATAAGAAATGCATCATTTGAAGCATCAAACCAATATGCAAAGATGAAAGAAAGTGCTAACTTTTCACTATGGTGGCAGAAAAATGATTCTTTATACCTCAATCCATGCTCAAGATCATAATTTGAAGTTTTTTCCATTCCAATGTTCTAAGTTTAGCTTGTTTGTATGGATTTCTATGAATACCACATTGTGTTGTGTGTGGATTTGGTTTCAAAGTTCTGTTTCTTTTTTTTTAGTGGTGACATAACTCTAAAATTTGACTTTTGTGCATAACAAGTTAAGGGAAAATTGACAAATTTTGAAGGGTTTAGAGGCTCGATTGAGATAGATACATGGATATTTGGATCTTGTTGTTGATGGAGGCTTCGACTTAACCATGAAATTTTGTACCATCTGCAGGTATGCAAAATTTTCTCTACTTACATTCATTCTTGATCATAAATGTTGTAAATGATATTAATGCTTCAAACTTAAGATTCGTTTCATTGTTATAATGATCAAAATGTTATAATTTTCTATACATTCAAGCATTCTTGCCCCTCTCTCCCCCCTCCTTTTAAGAATTTTCTTTTTCATAAAAGATTCACATTTCTGTCTCATTTACACAAATTTATCTGAAGCGCTAGGAGTGAATAAAGATATGTAAAAGATGATGGATTATGTCTAAACAACAACATTCCATATTATAGCTAATTAAATCCTTAATATTTGAATAGTTTAGAGCTTGAATAATTCTTGTATATGCATGTATAGTAATAAGGGAGCCTATGTGAAGATTGAAATTTAAAACATCACTTTGGTATTTTTCCTTAGGCAGTGATGATATTTTGAGTAATACAAACCTACACACACATTGATATTTTTCGGCATTGCATTAAAGAAATTTTTTTCTCTTATACCTACCCTCGGCTAGACATGGAGGTATATAATATTGGTTTCTGGGTCTATTATGTAAGTAGTTAATTTCACAGAGGAAGACTAAAATCTTCTTAATGTCCTGTGTCAGGTGTGAAAGCATATGAATCACTTGCTGAAGGAACCATTTTGTATTCATCCAAAAACTGGTTTGTTCTTTTTTTTATGTTTCTTGCATGTGTTTTTTTTAGGCTCTAGAGATGTAGCTCGACTCTATCCTTTGCACTTTTCATCTATTTTGATGATTACAGTAGATTGTCCTCATAACTTTTCATGTAGATCTGTTTGTAACCTTATTTTCTACCAATCAATTTGCAAACCACTCACATATTAAGGACCATTTCAATAACTTGTAGTCATGCATTACTTCATATGTTGCAGGTTGTCTGTGTGCCAATAAATCCTGATGATTTACTGGACTATGAATAGTGTTACAATTATAATTATTTCTCCTTTACCTACCTTTGTATTAATGAAAGAGATAGCAGATATTGGAAGTTCATTACATGTCTCATGTATGTGTTAGTATTTTAATTTTGTTTAAGTTGTTCAAGAGCTTGATTAGGTCAAGAATATGTTCTACAAGCTCTGTTCTCTTGACACTGCTCAACATTTTCCCTACACATTTTCTCTTCAATCCAGATGTTTCTTAACTCCTTCCCTTTTTAGCCCTTGGTTGTTCTCAAGTGTAATGTTTTTTCTATGCATCTTACAGTTTGTATGTATGATCAGTCATCTCTTATGAAGCATGGATAACCTTTCATGGAATTGTTGTTGTAATTAGACAATTTCCATTGTGAGAATTATCATTTAATTTGTATGGAAGTAAGTCTTTTTCATATTATTTGACTTGGTATTGTAAACTTGTCTTTGCAGGATTCTCTTGGGGGGAACAAAAGAACTGTGATGATAGGTAGAGTTGTTTCTTAACTCCTTCCCTTGTTAGCCCTTGGTTGTTATCAAGTGTAATGCTTTTTCTATGAATCTTGCAGTTTGTATGTATGATCAGTCATCTCTTATGAAGCATGGATAGCCTTTCATGGAACTGTTGTTGTAATTAGACAATTGCCATTGTGAGAATAATCATTTAATTTGTATGGAAGTAAGTCTTTTTCATATTATTTGACTTGGTATTGTAAAATTTTCTTTGCAGGATTCTCTTGGGGGGAACAGCAGAACTGTGATGATAGATAGAGTTGTTTCTTAACTCCTTCCCTTGTTAGCCCTTGGTCGTTCTCAAGTGTAATGCTTTTTCTATGCATCTTCTAGTCTGTATGTATGATCAGTCATCTCTTATGAAGCATGGATAACCTTTCGTGGAATTGTTGTTGTAATTAGACAATTGCCATTGTGAGAATAATCATTTAATTTTAATGGAAGTCTTTTTCATATTATTTGACTTGGTATTGTAAACTTGTCTTTGCAGGATTCTCTCGAGGGGAACAGTAGAACTGTGATGATAGGTAGAGTTGTTTCTTAACTCCTTCCCTTGTTAGCACTTGGTTATTCTCAAGTGTAATGCTTTTTCTATACATCTTGCAGTCTTTATTTATGATTATCCATCTCTTATGAATCATGGATAACCTTTCATGGAATTTTTGTTGTAATTACACAATTGCCATTGTGAGAATAATCATTTAATTTGTATGGAAGTAAGTTTTTTTCATATTATTTGACTTGGTATTGTAAACTTGTCTTTGTGGGATTCTCTTGGGGGGAACAATAGAACTGTGATGATAGGTAGAGTTGTACAACACCATAAATCATTTGGCATTATCAATATATTGCTTATAGAATACTCTGTGCAAGTAAAATGGAATGTGCAATGACAATTGGTCTCGAATTCAAATCTAAATATAAGTACATTATACACAAGAAGATGGTATCTATTCTATGATTTAAAGAACCCCAAAATAAGAAAATTAATAGGTTCCATTTGTTTACTTGCTCTTAGACACTTGTTTAATCGGTGAGACCCTCAAAATGTCTTGCTAATAACCAACAATGTTCAAAACTCCTGAAGAGGTCAGATCGGTGTGACATTGGATCTATCTTGCTGACGGAAGTCATCGGCAAGAAATGGACTATCGGAGTGAGTTTTCTATCATGTACCGATGATTGATCTCTCAACAATGGGTTGGCTTCGATGGTAATCACCAAGAGTCTCCACGATGGTACATTTCAATGAATATTTTTTTAGAAAAAAAATTGCATTGTTCGATTGCAATTTCGACGAAAACCACCGACGAATCACCAAAAAGGTCCGACGAAGTTTCTATAGCTGCAATGAAGGCTTCATCATAACTCCTTGCCCATTCATCACAATTTTGACGAAGTCCATCGATGAATCACAGAAAAGGTCTGATGAAGTTGCTTAGCTGCGACGAAGGCTTCATCGTAACACCTTGCCCATTTCATCACAATTTCGATGAAGGACACCGATGAATCACAGAAAAGGTCCGACGAAGTTGCTTAGCTATGACGAAGGCTTCGTCGTAACTCCTTTCCCATTTCATCGCAATGTCGACGAAGGCCACCAACGAATCACAGAAAAGGTCTGACGAAGTTGCTTAGCTAAGATGAAGGCTTCATCATAATTCCTTTCCCATTTCGTCGCAATGTCAATGAACGCTACCGACAAATCACATAAAATTTTTGACGAAGTTGCTTAGTTGCGACGAAGGCTTCATCGTAACTCCTTGCCCATTTCGTCAAAATGGCGATGAACTTCTAGTGTTGTTTCGATGCTTCAGAAGAGCCATTGCAATTACATTTTGGTTGTAATTCATCGGTGGATACACGAAGTTTTCGTCGATATTCTGATGAACATCTGAGTCATTTTATAATGCCGACGACTAAAAAATCTAGGCTATTATTTTGGTGTTTAATGCATCATCGAAATTTTGATGAAAAAATAGCGACGAAATTGTTTTCATCATTTCGTCGCTTTTCTAACAAATATTTGTCGAACGACTAAAGAAAATTCATCAGAAAATGGAGCCAAATTCAGTAGTGACTAGATATTGAAGTCCTTGATCCAACAAAAAAAAAAAGAATTTTGATACATACAAAAAAATTTACGCCTTATACAATCGTGCTATGTCTGAATTGTAATTGGTTTGACTTCAAAACTTGATTAAAGAAAAAAATTTAATAAAAAATTATCTAACAAATTGGAAGCACTAGATATTGGAGTTACAAATCTAAATTCAAAAGAATTATAATTTTATCCTTCATGGAAAAAAAGTTATGCGTTAAACGGTGAGCGTCACTTTTTAAAAATGTTGTTTTTTGAAAAAAAACTAGTTTTTGAGGGAGATGGAAAAAAAAAGTGCAATCTGATTCCAATTTTTTTGAAAAATATATATTTAGAATCTATAGACAAAATTTCACGAAACTCTAGTTTGCATCATCTTCAAATTCCTCACGGTTTAGCCGCTATAGGTGCTCGAAAGTGAAGATTTAGTTTTAAAAAATTATTTCAGTGTCCAGTTTGGCCAAAAATTGTAAACCACTATTGTGGGATCACCTGAATGCTTATTTCAATTTCCTTATTACTAGTGTCAGAATGTAGAAAATGAGAGATTGATTATGCATCTTTGGAGGACTTCAAACCATGTCTTGAACTTTAAACTAAGAATATTAATAAATTATCAAGTAAAGCATGCAAATTTATACACTCTATCAGAATCATGACCATGGTATAAACTTGACAACCTCACCTTCATCTTGGATAGATGAATTTTAGCACTTATACCCTTATTATGTATTCCATATGTTTAAAGACAAGGAATGACTCCAATGAAGGGTAAGGTTTATAATAGATATTATTTAACTAAATAGTAAGTAATTTACTAGGTTATGAACTTGGGTGAATGTTATTGTCAAAGTGTATGGGTATATATACGTTAAGATTTGATAACATGCAAATTTCTCAAACTTTAGAAGTTGAAACCCTATCAACTCAGTAAAAGGGGAAGGTGACATATTTTCTTCCCTTAATATTTTACATGGAATGAGGTGGGTTAAAAATATAACCATAACTTAGACCTCTTCATATGTAATGAATTATGAACATGATTACCTAATTTGAGTTTTGGATAATGGATTCCTAATAATGTAAGTGATGATGACTTGTTTTAGTGACACTAGAACCACACTTTAATAGACATATCTTTAACATTGAAACTAGACACTTTTGATAAATTATTGATACTATGGTAAATGTTGTATATGACTACATGATGTCTATCAACCTCTTAAATATGAGAACCTTGATGTTGGAATTATTATGTGAATGAAGGATAGTATAACTATAGCAAACCTCAATATGATTGCATTCTAGGTGGAGGGTGACAATGTGGTTGAGATTGTTTTATGAGATAAATCCTATGTAGCATATCTTGATTCCTTATTGATAATTGTTAGGGTTAGGATAACTTAAAGGGAAAGTATGAATAAGCTATCTAGTCTAGAACTAAACTATTATAAGAATATGAAGTTTCATCCTAGGGTAAAGGAAGTTAGAAAATCAAGAATGTTATTAGTAATAATGTAATGGATTATGTTTTCATATGTTGGTTTAATGGATATGGTGTTGACAACCATCTAGAGTTGAATTACATATCGACCTTGCTTAGAGCAAGTTTATAACTATTGTGTTATAATGGAGGTTGATGTAAAAAAATAATAGGATCACAATGCATGATCATATTAGTAGAATAATGTTGGAGCCATATTGAGGCTTCAGAGGATTACTACATGGTGATCAAATGTGTATTTCTACCTTTATTGTTAGAAAATTTAACCTAATTATGATATTTATTTGATTGGATATTCTCATAAATGAATGTTTTAAGGGGTTTCTTATTGGTACAGTATAGCGGTTCAAGATATCAAGAACCAATACACATGTGATATCTAAGATAACTAAATTTACATTGTATACATGTTATCACATTCTAAACCTAATTAGAAACCTATGTTGTAAAATACAAGGTATTATTATCAAGGTACCAAAGATGGTACAATATCTTTGATAGATAATTGTAAGGGGTTTAGGGGTGATCAAATTGAATGATAAATGATAGCCATGGTAAGGTTTAAATTGAGATTTTGTATTTGTGGATGGAAGCATCATGACCAGTGTGTAGGTATCTATGAGAGATATTGTAAGGAGAACTACATGTGACTTTGACCCATTTTTAAGTGGGAACGTAGGCGGTCCTTGGGCGAAGGATGCCCCTATGACTTCAAGTTTTTAGGGGGAGGGTTTAGGGGGATAACTCCAAGGATTGGGGTTTTTCCTGATTGGTTTGACCTTCTCCCTTTAGTAGGCTTCAGTTTGAGGATGAATGGGTACTGGATGGGTAGGAATGAGTCAATGGAATCTAATATTGTGTATTTAATACATAATATGCTTTTATATAATAAGCAAAGATTGACTACTTTATAATGGGTATTTGATTATATGTATATGTTGGGAAAAGTACATCATGTGTTGGTTCCATGTATCTCAAATGTGTCTGTGTAATTTAACTCTATATCTAGAGGTACTTATGTATAGGCTTGTGTATTTGTTGCTTGATTGAGATTGCGATTCATGTTATTTATGACCCACCAAAGAGTGAACCTCTAGGATTTTTGAGCAATGACAGGTAGTCATTGGATCATGTCAATGACTGATGTCTGGGCTACTGTTAGGGATTAGTCAGCATTCACCTAGTTCACATAGGTGAAGGTAGCAGGCTACCCTGGTTATGATATGGTCGTAGCGGTTGCATGCGTAGGGACCCATCCATGCAGGTAATGGTAATTCGGGGCTAATAGCATATTGATAGGATTCACTAGCTATCACTAGTATGCATGGAAGTGACCAATGCCATGTGTTACCTAGAATTGTGAAGAAGATAGCTAACAATATCACTAAGGTCACAAGGTGGTATATGTCGGGAGCTAGTTCTTCCTGGGTGGATAGACTTGTCGTCGATGGCCTATAGGCGATTGAAGTTGGAATCCACTAGGTTTGGTAGGTTCACTGCTTGGGGAAACCCTTGGGATGGTGTATGAATCCACAGTGTAGTATGGGATGCACCGAATCCCCTCCCAGTTGTCAAACTATATACTAGCCTTGTGGGGTTGAGGATGGACCCGCGGTGTAGTATGGGATGCATTGAATCCTCTTCCCATTTGTCCAATGGTGTAGAAGACCAGAGGAAAGAATAGGACCCACGGTGTAGTGCACAATGCACTATTATTCTTCCTATCTAGGATGCATTATGGACATGTGTTAGCCAACCATTGTGATGTGTCATTATGTATGTGATGTATGGTGGAGCTCTTCACTGTGTTATGTGATGTACGATGGAGCTTGTCACTATGTATTTGTGATATATGCTAGAGGCAGTCACTAATATAATTGTGAAATGAAAATGGGATAATAATTGTGGTACTTGTGATGTACACATGAGCTAATCACCGTTGTACTTGTGATCTGTGTATGATCCAATCACTGTTATACTTCTGATCTATGTATGATCTAGTCATTGTTGCACTTGTGATCTATGTATGATCTAGTCACTATTATACTTGTGATCTGTGTATGATCTAGTCACTATTGAACTTGTGATCTGTGTATGATCCAGTCAATTTTGTACTTGTACTATGTAGAATTAGCTTGTGTATATGGGGGTATGCTCATGATGACCATTGTTTATAATATTTGAGATTATGGTATGAATGACATCTTGTGGATATTGTGAATGTTGTATACTAACATTTGTTAATGATTGGTATGGACTCAACACTTGGTGGCAAGATTAATATTATTATATTATAATTGACTATGCTAATAGCTTACATGTACTAAATTAATAGTTATGGTATAAAGGTTAGATAATATATCTCATACAAGAGATATTGAACTCCCTCTATCATTGTGGGGAAAACTAAGATGCCTCTGATTCCCACGAGGGGATACGTAGGCAGGTTCATCATGAACCCTCGAGGCTTAGGTCATAGGTCTAGGAAAGACCTTATCCTTGGGAATGTATCACTCTTTTGTTCAAGCATATAATTGACAAGAATGAGTTGATGCCACCACGCGAATAGAGAAGTATTGGAGTTAACACTATTAAGCTTCTTGGAATATGTTTGGTTGGTTAAGTTGGTAGTTGTGCATTGTTTAAAAAAAAAATGTTGTGCCTGAGATGGGGATTTTATAGTAAGAGAACAAAACTGAAACAAGGGCATCAAAAGCTCCCTAACAACAAGTCCATCTTCTCTACTCATATATTCTCCACCTCAATAAGAGAATACACTAGACCTCATTGGAAGAGAAGAAAAGGATCCTAAGAAAAAAAACAACATAAGCCCTCTTAAAGAAGAAGAAAAATTGGGAATAAAGATCCCTATCCAAACCTGTATAAATAGGTAACTTAAGCAGGCAACAAACCTGCTGCACACCAACAGGCTCCAAAAATTTGTAGATGGAGGCCAAGAGCTTCCTCCACATCAACAAAGCTCTCACCCTCTGCAAACCCAATAAGAAAAAGGAGGCGCCCATGACAACAACTCCCAACTTAACAGTTCCCCACACCACTAAGGAAACATTGTCACAAAGATCAACATTCATGTGACTAAAAGAAACCCTCATCCCATTCCTAGAAAAAGCGGGGGACGTCTTTACACAAACCAAGTAGGAAAAAACACCCAACAAACAACAACCAACATAAAACATATCAGATTGCAAGGTTCTAAAGTAATAAAAACCTTGGAAACAAGAACTAGCCGCAAGGCAACAACACTTGTAGCAAAAAAAATATGGTTGTATCTTGTAATATAACATTATCACCCCTTCCAAGCTCAACAACGCACACAACTTGTAACACCAAGCTGAAACAATCGTTCCTGCAACACAAAAAAATCACGTCTGAAAACAAAACCACATTTGCACTAGGTTTTGATAGTAGAGCAACCATAACCACACCAAACACCAACAAAAAAAAACCACCATTGCACCAAGCAAGCCAAGATAGCAATGCCTACAACAGATAAAATAATATCTGATAACAGAACCACAACTATACCATGCTCAGACAATAGGGAAACCATAACTGCACTAGACACCAACAATAGAACAACCACCATCACACCAGGCACTGACAACAGAGCAACCCAACCGCACCAGGTGGATCCCCATCCACATCCTCTAAATCCCCTTCTCCATATTCCTCAACTTCTGTAGATTTGAAACTTTCTCCTCCACTCCCTTTCCCACTCATCTTATTATTTTTAGCCGATAGGCTATATATAGAGTGAACTTTCATCCCAAAATTTGTCTCACGCCATTAAACAACTGCTATTTGTCATTAAATAGGAAATGGTCTAGAATTTTCGGTCGTGGTCAAATCAAATTATATCTATGGTTTTCGGTCAACTACAAAACTTTACAGCATAAAAAGCAAATCTTACTGCAAAACTTTACGACATAAAGGCAAATCTTATCTATGCATTGAATGAATTTGTTGGCATGTTGGTCGCACTAAATGCATGTATTTTTGGATAGATTTTGTTCATTACTAGCAGTCCAAATGTCACTTCGAATCAAATAAATTATACACAAGATCTGATATGCTTTCAACTGCAATTAATTTTCTCTACCGCCCACCATGTCTACAAATAGAATGAATGGTGAATGAAAAATATAGAACATTAGACTATCTAAAGCAGAATGCTCAAAAGAATACTACGCAAAGAAAATACCAACGAAAGAAATTTGAAGAATCTATGGTATTCTCCTACAAAGTTCACCTATTTCTTTCTCATATACTCATAGGATCTTGCAAAGTTTTCCTACTTTTTTCCTCATATATACTCATACTCAGGAAAAAATAAAAAATTGTAATTTTGTTCCACTCCTCCTCACTTCTCTCTCTTCCTCCATTTGCAACCGCCATCATAATTAGATCAGAAACCATTTCAAGTGATTCACTTGCTTCAAACTGATGTTGCACCATGTCGTCTACCAATATAAGCTTGGAATTTTTCAGGCAAATCCTTGTAACAGTTTTCAAATATCTTGGTGCAACTCTCATTGTCCTAGTCGATCAAGACTTTCTGTTTCAACAAATTGTCAAAATCAGTTTCTAAATTATTAAATGTTTAATATTCTTGGACTCTACTAGAAACCATTGCAGTTAATTTATCAATTACCTTCATAGAAAATGGTGCCTGCAGAGGGTATGCTCTCGAACATATTTCCGCCCACATGTTGAATTCCTGAATATAGAGCTATAAAGGTGAAGATAGCAAGTTTTGATCTTTTATCTATTGTAAAAAGGGTTATTGCCCCATCAAGAATAATACACCACAAGCTGGATTTTTACACAAATTAATGAGAAACCCATGGTAGTTTTTCCATGATACAAATCCAGTTTCCTCAACTAAGAAGAACGGAAATCAACTTGAATGCTAACAATATATTACACAAATAATGTTTTATTTTATGTCAGTTCTTCTTTGAACGCTGTAGAAAATCATTGTAGCATATGCCATTCATCTTTGAAGCCTCAAACCTCGATGAGCCACAACATGTCAAACACTAACTGAGATATTGTTTGGTAGAGTAATTTCCAATATATTACTAAATGAAACTAATACAAAATATTTTTAAAAATATGGTTAGATCATAATTTCATAAAACTATGGAAGCATAGAAGTACAAAATTTTATGCACCTAATAATTGTGGTCCAAAAGGAAAATTATAAGTTCCTATATTCTCACAAAGTTGTTATGTTCCAGAATGGAGTGTTTCCTACTTTGTTGAATGCTAAGAATGTATTATACAGATATTGTCTCATTCCATGTAGATTACTCCCATGCTTGGGATTTAATCTATTCTATATTTTTGTTCCACCAACATAGTTTCACAATCAATGGTAAATTATACCATTGCACATCCCCATTGAAATTTTTGTGATGGGAGCCATCGTTGGGTCGAAGATAGGTGTAAGAATTGTGCAGAGAGTTGTTGAGTTCTCATGACTATAGCCAAAATTAGCTGACATTGTGGAAGTATTCTTCAATAGTCAAAATGGATGAATTTAATGCCCATACTTCCTGAGTGCTATATCTAGCACAGGTAAGTATAGTTACACATTTACTTACCATATTTTTAATGAAGCTGAGATTTCTAACTTTTTGGTAAGCAACTTGCTCAATGATATCTTGCACAAAAAGGTCAATATGAGCTTTGACAACCCCAGTGGGAGGAGGCCCCAATTCACCAGCTCAGGAGCAGAACGATCTAGGCCATATCCAAAGGCCCCAAATGGGAAAAAATTTGCCTCCAAGTATTCCAAATTGAGAGGAAATTCAATCATATTTATCTCTTTAGTATGTACTTTCATAGAACAGTATCCTCCATATTTCCTCTGCTTCAACTCTGTTGCTCCTTCACTCACACACACAAACACCAGAAACTATAGGCAAATGTATTGGTGAAATAGGTGGCCTTTTATTGATAGCAAAGAAGCATATGTGTGATGATAACCGATCCAAGGCACCACGTGGAGTCTGTTGCATGTTTAAATATCTAGAATGATCTATGTTAGTCAACTAACTTAAATCATATCAATCCCAATCCCTTTTCCTTTGGTGTAGCACTTGTTGGATTTAGTGACTAAAGCCATCAAAACTTGTGTATTGGAGATTGTTGCCTTAAATTAAAATTATACCTACACCTTAATTTAAATATTATCTTCATAAAAAATTGGTAAACAAAACGTATTACATGCACACACATAAAATTATACTTATTTTTTTCTATCGGCATAACTCTTGCACCCTTATCCAGTGCAAGTGCTAGTATGTACTGAAAGGGATATTTTTTATTTTCTATGCTCACAATAGGTGGAGATATATGACTTCCTTCTTATATGACTGTTTTAAATGAATTTTCATATTCATATTTTTATTATTTTGATTTTCAATGATGCAAGTAAAGAGCAAAGATTATGGGAAAAAAATCTTAGAATTCTTTTGAGTGTTGGAATGCTTGTTGTTGTGTATTTTAGGCATTGAAAGAAATTCTCAAAATTTGAGAATTTAATGTGTTTTGGAAGTTAAAAATTTAATGTTTCATCCAAATACATTAATGGTGGATTTGGGGATTTTTTAAAGAAGTTTTTTTCAAATGAGAGAATTTTTAAAATTTAAACCCATGATTAATTGTTTTAATTTGTAGGAAGAATAGCCTCACTATTATTTTAGAATTATGTATCATTGGGCAATGTGCCATGAAAATTTACATTGTTTTTTGTGTCATGTTTAGATTGTAAATTTGACAAGTTGGACACTTAGGATTGATATATAGAGGGGAGGAGTGGTCTTTTATTGCATCCTTGGGTTCAAAATAAATATGTGGATGGAGCCAAGTGAGAGCTTAACCAAGTGATACATAAAAACCCATTGGAGATGAATAAACCTTGTGATTAGTACTACACCATGTTTTGAATATCTCAGAAGAATTTAGACTTGGTTGTATACTACATGTCACAAATCTTAGAAGTTGATGAATTTTGTTGAGTAACCTTATGCAATATAGGATTTCTACTCAAAATTATGCATGGTTGTTGTGCTATTGTAGCCAACAAAGATGCAAGTTAGAACTTTCCTTTCCATTACTTTGTGTATATCATTAGGGATACACATGCAAGAAATACATCCAAAATTTTATAAATTTGAAATGATTAGGCTTAACAATAGAACATTTATCTTCATCAGTAAAATATTGCACTACTGAGTGGGAATGTGAATTTGAATATAATTTGTACACTTAATTTACTCTAGTTAAAAGGCAAGTCTTTTGAATGTACCATATACCATTTTCCATTTCTTTGAGTGTGTGGTCTTTATGCTCAACTACACCATTTTATTAAGTGGTTTAGGGTATAATATGCAAAATATGAATTCTATTACATCCAAAACTTTATAAATTTGAAATGATTAGGCTTAACAATAGAACATTTATCTTCATGTGTAAAATATTGCGCTACTGAGTGGGAGTTTGAATTTGAATATAATTTGTACACTTAATTTACTCTAGTTAAAAGGCAAGTATTTTGAATGTGCCATACCTGTTAACACAAGGATTTGCACCCGAAGACAAGTTGAAAAACTCTTAAATCCTATGCACATGGGACTACTCTCAGGCTGTGGGTATCCTATGGTGAGAATAGACCTCCAAGTTATGGGCTAGTTCCCTTTAGATATTTCTTGAAAAAAACTAATTTTTTAATAGAGGTAAACGGTAAAAAGGATAATGCAAAAGCTAAAAAACTTGAAAACAAGGTGATTCACCAATTGAAAAATAATTTGAAAGTTGACTAAAACTCACAACAGACTCAATAAAAACTTTATAATTTCACAACTCAAAAATTTATGTCTGCAAAAATGATTCTAATGGAAGGCTTAAACTTATGCCCAGGAAAAGGAAAACAATGATGTTTTCACAAATCCTTAAGCATGAGGATAAGAGCACTAACATAGACCTACACTATGACATGATGTTTTTTGTTGCATTCAGCATTGAAGGAATTGATAAAATAATGAAAAATACAATATTTTATCTTGTAACTCACAACTAATACGAAACAACAAAGAAATAAGGAGAAAGAAACAAGCTTCTTATTGAGAAATAGGAGATATTTGCATTACACATCTCAATAACTCTCAAGAAAACGAGTTACAAAGCAAGGATAATCTGCCTTAGTAGTTACAAAACTCAGAACTCAAGAAAATAATGAGAGAAGAGAAATACTTATAGAAAATGTCTCAAAATTCAAAATTTGAATCTTGGCTCCAAAAACTAATGTGTTGTCCATTCTCTCCTTCAAACAAGGCATGTTACTGAAAGCATCTCCTCAAAACATGGATAAAGAGTTGTCAAACTCAAAACAACCTCATGGGTCGTATTCAAGTGAAAACCCCTCCAAAAGAGGGTCACAACTGAATGTGAACTTAAGTTTTGTGCCTCAAATCACTCCTTGATTGAAATTCAATCAAATGGAACTCATAACTAAAGGTGATCTCCTGATTTAGGGCTCCAAAATCCCTAACTTTGCTCCATATATTGGCACAACTTCTCAACTATTTCCATGATTTGTGCAAGGCTTTGAATGTTCCATTTGACTCCCTTTGAACAATATATCAAAGCACTTTACTTTTGCATTTATAATATCATTTATTTAAAAGTGATTTATAATCATCATTTTAAATAAAGATTCACAAGTTTGAAATAAATGCAAATAAAGGTCTATAATCTCATCCTATTTTTGAATTTATAATAATAACTTTTATTTAAAATGATTTTATATTATCATTTAAATAAAGTTATACAATATTGGCACTAAATACAAAAATGAGGAACCTTTCCAAACACTAAAAGAAACTAAGTGTTTAAAGACTCCTAAGAGGAACCCTATGGCAAAAAGCCATGACATAAGGTAAAATGAGATTAAGTTTTTAAAAAAAACTTAAGGCAAAAAGCTTGCCTTCCCATTGAAGATTTTAGGGTCTTAACCCTAAAACGAATGATTAACATTTCATTTTCTTCTTTTTTTCATTTCACATTCAGCTATGAGGAGGCCACCATTGGAAAAACCCTAGCCGACATTTTGCTAGTAATCTTTGTATTTTGAGCCATTCTAAAGCCTTCTCTAGAGGATATGAGGCCGAAATCTCACAGTGACCTTGATTTTGTTTCAAATATGGCTTTTTATTTTGAATTTGAAGCTCTCTGATAGCTTATAGGCCACGGCTTCTGAATTTTTTTAATGTATTTTTTGTGAATATTTGCTCATGTTGACTTTCTCTTTGTTGGCATTTACTTTGGCCGCCATTGAAACTTCATTTCAAGCTTACCTAAGATCTACATTTTATGTCGTTTCTTTTGGAGATTCTGGAGATTTTAAAAATATATAGGAGGTAAGCCATTCTTACATTAAAAGTTTTTGATTTGAAAAAATATTTGTATTTAAATTTTGTTGAAGTTTATAGGCTAAGGCCACGACTATATCACTAATCTCTGATGTATTTTCGTTGTGATTCTTATGGCTACCATTGAAACGCTATGTGCAATTTTTATTTCTTCTCAAAAGGATTCAACCCTTTACCTAGTGAAGAAACTGGGGCCTTGTCTATTTGCATTCTCTAAAAGAATAAACCTCCAGGCCACCATGGATTCTTTGATTCAAGTTGCATAATCTTCATTTTTTATCTCTCCTGCATATGGGTAGGCTGCGACCTAACATATTTCTTTTTTTCTTGACTTTATAATTAGAGTATTCAAAAGAGGGTTTGAAATTTTTGTATAGTATCATATAAATGTATTTCCATTAAATGGAGCCCTTTAAACCCTCATGGCCACAGGTTTTAGTTCTATATGAGAAAATCCTAACCTTCCTGTACATGTTCTTCACCATATATGAGGTTTTCTAGCATATTGTAATTTTTGAACAAAAAATTCCTCCATTTGTATAAAATAATCTATAGAAACACAAAAATCATAATGGGTAAAACTAAACCCTTCACTATCATCTATGAGGGTATCTTCATATGCTTCTATGTTGTTCTCATTTTATGCTGCTTTCAAAATCTATGATTTTATCTTCTCTGAGATGCATTTGATCTGAAAATGAATAATGGATATTCATTACATTGTGTACATTCAAATGGGCATTTTATTTTCTCTTGTAGCAAGATCATGAAATTTACTTTGTATGCAAAGAAAAATATCTCTTTTTCTCCAAAAAGCTCACTTCTGAATGTGATAAAACATAAGTCTCCCCATTCCTGGCATAAAAAATTCCATAGAATGAACTTTTTGTATAACATACATTTCTGCAGTTTGCATCAAATTTGATTTTTCAAAGTATTCATTAAAATACTAAGAACCATGCCTTAGACCTTGATTTGAAGACTCCAACCTACTATTTCCTGTATATTCATCATTTTATTGAAAATACAAAGATATTGGTTCTGACTCAGATTTATAAATAAGATGAAATTTTCATTTGTTGCTTCTGAAGTTCTTGATGAAAACCTATTTCATGGCTGCCTTTTATCATTTGATATTCAAGATTGTGTACCTTTCTCTTCATTATGACTGAAAAGTAGTCAAGTTTTCTTTCATTTTCTGAGCTCTTTTGATAGCATATTTGAGATTCTGTAAATGAAATAATGTTGTCCTTTGAATCTGAAAAATAATGCATTTATCTTTGCTCTTGATGACTCAGCATTATAACCTTCATTGTTATCAACTTAATGATTTTTTTGGAAACCAATAATCTCTTTTCTTCTTGGAATTTAAGAAATATTTTCCCTCTATAGTTCCTTGAAGAGATATTTTGTGAATTTAACATGTATGTTTGTTCACTATCATTGAAAATTTGATATAATGGCTTTAAACATTGCATTTCCCGCTTAAATAAGCTCAATTAATTTGATTATTTGATAACTCAACATGCCGAGCTCAACCCTTGTGGGAGCCACGTTTTAACCCACATGCTATAATTTTTATGAAACAAAGCAGCAACAATACTTTTCTTGTATCTGCACATGAAGCAAACAAGTTAGAAAAATAGTGAATTTGATAATCTTCCCTGATGATTTGATCTGACAATTTTTTTACATTTATCTTTCAAATGTTGACTAAGTTTATTCAATTTGATAATAATTAACAATCATACATACATTGATAAGAATGTAATTGGATATCATTCTCTAAGCTCTAACACAAGTTTACTATGAACTGGAGGTTCTGGAACTAGGGAGCAAAGGAGTTGAAGACACTGAAGATCAAGTTGGAAGCAACAAGTCAACCCTACATCAGCCTTCCCAGGCAATGACATACATGACCTTCCTTTTATATGTCTTTCTTCTTTTAGTTGATCTTTAGGTGTATGGTTCATATTTTTTGTTGAATTTAATCAACTTAGTCATAACCCATGGCTTGTGTGGCATTACAGAAACATATTTTTTAATAATCAATTACTTCAAAATATGTAATGCTTATGTACCACTTTGAACTTGTTTTCAATTACATAATTTGAAATAACTGATGTATTTTTTTAAGCATATGTGTTTCAATCAAAATCAATGATTATTTATGGGTTCTTGCTCTTAGATTTTTAATTCCTTTTTGATAATCAGCAATGACAAACATTGCAAAAAATAATGACTTTATACTTCATTCTTCTGAATTTTTGCTTTCCAAATGAAACTTGTTTATTAGTTTGTCTGAATTGTTCAACAGTTTAATCTAAACTGTTTGAATGATTTGAACAAATCAATCCTAGGAAACTCTTTCATTCTAAAAGTAAGGATTCATTGGATGACTTAACATCAAAAAATTTATACTCCAACAAATAACTACTCATTAAATCTTCACTAATTTTGAGCAAGAAGCTAAAAATTAGTAACATTTCTAGCGACCTCTTAGGGGTGTTTTCCTACTAAACAAAATAGGACAATTTCCTTGCTTATCCATTGGCTATGGAGTCTATTTCAGTCCTTTCTTTGACTCTGAAAACTTTGTACAAAATTTACTCATACTGTTGTAACTATTTGTAACTCTGCTTTTACTAGTTATAGTTCCATGGAGTATACATTTGTTGTTCATGACATTGAATCTCCATTCCATGTTATGAATAAGAGGTTTCTATTTCATTGAACTACAATTAGTAACAGTAGAGCCTTTATTCCTCCTCCAGCAAAACTCAAAGTAGACTACCAATTGTGCAAAAAAGCACTTAGGGAAAATAAAGATGTAACTAGTCAATGTGCAGCTGCACTTATTAAACATCTAGAATCTACTCAAATATGTATAGATTTAGATCCTACCTCAAAAGAAATGTTTGAGGTGAATCCCATTCACTGGGATTGGCTCCACTTCACCATCCAACTTAGATAATTGGAAGGCATTATGTTGTTTTTGTCTAGTAATGATATAAGGGCCAATCCAGAACGCATCAAACTTGGAGTGCTTTCCAGGTTTTCTTTTCAATTCATCCCACTTCATAACTATGTCACCTTCTTGGAATAATCTTGGAGATGCTCTCTTATCAAATGATCTTTTCACTTAAGCTTGATGTTTCTCAATCTTCTCCATTGCTTCAACTCTAATCTCTTTTAGCTCAATCAACTGATCCAATCTTGTTGTCATAGGTTCTTCTTCAATCATATCAAGCTAGTTGACTAGATCAAGGTCTGGAAGTTCAAGTGAAATAGGTAGTCTTACCTCTTTTCCATACACAACCATGTATGGTGATAATCCTGTTGATCTTTTTGGTGTAATTCTATCAGCCCACAAGGCTGATTTCAACTTGGTATGCCAAGCTCTTTGATTACCTTCCATAGTCCTCTTAATGATCCTCAAAAGGTTCTTATTAGTGGACTCGTCCTGTCCATTTCCTTGAGGATAGTAGTTAGAAGATGTATTCGGATAAACACCATTTCTAACAGCCCACTTAGATATCTTAGTTCCTATAAAAGCAAGTGCATTATCTGAAACTATTGATTCAGGAACTCCAAACCTGGTTATCAACTCTTCATAGAAATTCAGAACAACTACCTCATTTTCTTCTTTACGTGCTACAGCTTCAGTCCATTTTGAAAAATAATCAGTGGCTGTGAGCATCCACTGGTGGCCTGCACTTGATGGTGGGTTTATGACTCCAATAAAATCTAAGCCCCACTTCATAAAGGGTTGTTCAATCTAAATGGGTTGTAATAGAAGGGTTGCCAACTTCTCTTTTCCTGCAAATATAGAACACTCCTTACATTTTCTTACCCATGAATGGGAATCTTTGAATAAGGTAGACCAAAAATAGCCTCCTTTCATTATTTTAAGAGTTGTAGCTCTTGGAGAGAAATGACCACCAGTTGATCCTTCATGAAACTCATGTAACACTTTATCAACCTGATCAACTTCTATGCATCTTAACAGAACACCATGAAAATATTTTCTAAACAACAAACCATTCAAAAGTACATAAGGTATTGATTGTAGCCTAAAGTACCTTATTTTTTATTTACTCAAACTAGGAGGACACTCACCAGTTAACAAGAAATGTGTCATTTCTTTCACCCAACCTGAAGAAACAGGTGCAACAATTTGGTCCTCATCCTGATGAGCTAAAACAACATTTTCCTCTTCTCATGTATTGATGTTACTATTCTCTATAAGTTGTTCACAAAGACCTTTACCTTTGATCAATTTGGTAACCTTAATCTCAAGGTCATATTCCATCACTTTTGTCACCCAACCAACTCTTTTGCTATTTAAATCCTTATTTAACAAAAATTCCTTAACTGAAGGATGAGCAACCAACAATTTAATTTTGTTATTAGAAAGCATATGTCTGAATTTCCTTAAACTTCTAATAATAGCTAAGACATGCTTTTCAATAAAGGAATAATTAAGCTCATAATCCTTAAGACTCTGACTAAAAAAATCTATGGGTTGTTCTAACCCATGATCATTCTCCTGAACTAGCATAGCTACAATACTATCAATATTTCCATATGCATACAGTATAAAGTATTTTGAGAAATTTGGGTTTAACAGAGTAGGAGCAGCTACAAGTGCTTCCTTGATAAGCTAAAAGCTCCTCTTTCCTTCCTTAGTCCAGCTAAAAGAAACATTTCTTTTTAACATTGAAGTCAAAGGAACTAACAAGTCAGCAACATCTGGGATGATCTTCTAACAAAGTTGATTCTACCTAAGAAACTTTGCAGATCTTTTTCGTGTGTTGGTAAAGGAAGAGAAAGAATATCACTTAATCTCTCTAGATCTATGGAAATGCCATGTTTCGATACAATATATCCAAGTAATTTACCTTAATGAACAACAAATATAGATTTCTTTGTGTTGAGAGAAACACCAAATTCTCTACATCTTTCAAAGATTTTCCTTAAGTAATCAAAGTGTTCATTTGAATTCTTTGAAAAAATAGTTATGTCATCCAAATAAACTAATACAATTTTATACATCAAACCTTTGAAGGCCATGCCCATAGCTTTCTAAAAAGTAGCTCCAGCATTTGATAAACCAAATGGCATTCTTTTGTAAGCCATTGTATCCCATTTTGTTGTAAATGTTGTCTTAAACTGATCTTCTTCCTTAACCAGGATCTGATTATATCCTAAAAATCCATCTAATAAAGAGAATCTCTTAGAACCTAAAACAACTTGAAGAATTTGTT
Source organism: Sequoia sempervirens (assembly GCA_007258455.2). Classification (NCBI taxonomy): domain Eukaryota; kingdom Viridiplantae; phylum Streptophyta; class Pinopsida; order Cupressales; family Cupressaceae; genus Sequoia; species Sequoia sempervirens. The sequence goes on from VDFB02379301.1 coordinate 28,486, forward strand.
CCATGGGAGGTAAAGGGTGACAATCTTTTAGAGAATCTCTATTAAGGTCTCTGAAATCAACACAAACTCTTATTTCACCACTTTTATTGCTCACAAGAACAAGATTCGATACCCAAGAGGTATGCTTAATTGGATAAATAATACCACCCTCAATGAGCTTATTCAACTCTTTGATCATGAGGGGCTCAAGCTTGGGATTAAGTGGCCTTTTTTTTTGTCTTACAGGCTTGGCATTTGGTTCAAGTTCAATTGTATGTTGGGTAATAGAAGTGTCAAAACCTTTCAGATCTGAGTATTCCCATGCAAAAATGTCACTGAACTATTGAAAAAGTAAAATAAATGCATGCCTTTCTTCTAATGTGCATACCTTACCAAGCTTTAAAAGCTTATCTTTGAATATCTCAACACCTTCATAATGATCTTCTTTAATTTCAAAGCTGGATTTTTCTTTTCTAACTTGATCATTTATATTCAAAATAGATTCCAATGTAACTAATCCTTTGGGTAGTTTGTTGGTTTTCATCTGTATGATATGATCTTCATACTGATATCTAAGTTTCTCTGACTGTCATTGGAAAATTCTACTTCTTCTCTCAAGAAATTAATGATTTGTTGATCACTGTCAAAGACTTACCAATGATCATTATTGTTAGGAATTGATGACCTAACAATAACTTTTACATATTGTTGTTATTTAGAATTACTAATATCATTTGGGATATCATATTGAGCGCCTATGGCTACTAGTCTATCAGCATGATTATTTTTAGTTTTGGGAATTGATAGCAAATTAAAAGCTTGAAAATATTGAATAAGATCCCATACTCTATGCTTATAAGACTTGAGAAGATCATTCTTAGTAGTATGGAGGCCTCTAACTTGATTAACAATAAGTTTTGTATCACCCAAAACTTGTAAACAACAAATACCTCTCTTTTTTCCCACTAAAGACCATGAATCAGAGCTTCATACTCAGTTGTATTATTAGTGCAGCTGAATGTGAAACTGAATGTAGAATAATATTTATCACCAGTAGGATAAATAAGCAGACAACCACCTCCAACACCATTCCTACTCCTTGAACCATCGAAAAATAGCTTCCAAACCTCATTTACTTGCTAATCAGACTATTGTTCAACACTTTTTTCCATATTAGGAATAACAAAATCAGATTCATGCATCATATAAACTCCCAAATTTACCTCTTCATGTTGTTCATTTGAAGAATTTTGAACATTCTCTACTGCCCAATCATCCAATAGAACATCTGGAATATCCTCTATCTGAGTAGTAGTCTCATTAGCTGTAGTAATATCTTCTTGATCAAACAGAGCACAATTTACAGCAGTCGTTGCATTAACAACACTCAAATTATAGGGCTCAATATGATTCTTAGCAACAGGTTCTAACTTTATAGTGACTTTGGTTCCATACCTGGTCCTAAATAACATATGAGACCAATCGGAGGACAAGTATCATCCAATCTTAGCTGTGAAATCATGAGATAAACTAATTGCAAAGTATGGAGGCAACTCTATGGCATAAATGTCCTGAGGTATTGATAAATTTGGGCATGTGTACAATGTAAGACTTGGATTTTTAATGACTCCCATTGTCTTAACAGCAGTACCATCTAGTTGAACTACCCCCTTTTCTAATGGTTTGTACTCTATTCCAAGCTTGTCCACAATTTGCTTGGGCATTACAAAACTGCTAGCCCTAGAATCAATCATACAATTGTGAACTAAGTGTTGGCCAACAATTAGAAAAACATAGAAAGGGGGTGGTTTAACTTCCTTGGTAGGCTACTCTTTTTTTTCAGGAGAGTCATTTGTAAGAACAACCTTAGCAGGTTGTTGATTTAAAACTTCGTCAGACAAAGAAAGTTTTGATAGAGCCTCTTGTAAGAGATCTTTTTGCCCAGGAAGAGCCAAAGAGTCCCACATAGAAACACTAACATTAGTTTTCTTCATATACTCTAAAATGTTAAAATTACTAGCACTGGCCTTTTGTTTTCCTTTGAGAACAACATTTTTTTAACTTGTGCTAATTGAACTGGCACTCCAGGTTGATCTCTGCCAACCACAGGTTGTGTTCTTGGCAGAACTTGAATGTTCTATGTAGCAGAAGGCTTCACTTGACTTGGTGAACTCATGGATGGCTGATTTCTACCTCCATCAGTTTTCTACCCGAAGTCAACAACCCTTTTCTTTGATTTGGTATTGGCTTCTATAGGGTCACTTAACTAATTTTGTGGATTATTAACCCCACAAAACTCCTCACCTTGCCAGTTCAACAACAAAACATCGGGATTTCCTTGCTTTGCATGAGAAGACTTTTGTTCATGAACTTCTTGAGATGAATTTTTTGAAACAACAACACTACTTTGTAGCATTGTGCTTGATTGAGTATTCCATTGGAACAGGTAGACTGGTTATGGGGCTAATTACATGGAAAACACCATTCATAATCAGTAGCCAAGTTATTTTGTATAGGTACTACCTCCTTGGATGAACTAGGGGCATTGGGGTTATAAGGCTGAAAAGGCCTTTGATTGAAGTTTCCCCTCTGAACTTGAGGATTGGACTAGTATAGAGCTTGGTAAGTGGCTTGGTATGAGGGCTCATGGTTTTTTTTCTTCTTAATATTAACCAACTCATTACCAAAGGTCTGTAGGGTCTTATGAATATTTTCATTCTACTCCTTTATGCTAACTAATTCTTGAAACTGGATAGGAAAAACATGCTCTTGAGTTGCTACTTATGTATTAAAGGCTGGAAATGTAGGAACAACAACTACAGTATGTGGTATAACAGAAGTAGTTGGCTGCAAATCAACAAAATAAGGCATAGGAGGCCTAGGGGCTATCTTACTTGCTTGAATCAAACTATTCTTAGTCCTAACAAAAATATCAAATGTTGTTGGTAATGTATCCCCTCCCATAGATTGGATCAAAAGTGCAATATCACTATTTAATGATTTTAAGTAAAACAGAAAAGCATAGTCATTAGAAGGCTTTACCGAGGCTAGAATTCAATTCCAGGTCTTCTTGAACCGGTAGTTGAAGTCCACCAAATTTTCATCTGGAGCTATCTTGATGGTAGTGAGCTACTCCACCAATGAAAGATGGTCTGATTTGTCCCCGAACTGCTTATTCAACTTCTCTCCTAGTTGATCCCATGTTGTAACTAAGTTTACAGGTAGCCCTCTAAACCATTAAAAAGCTTTACCGTTAAGAGAGGCTGCAAAGATCCTTACTGCAATATCTTGTTCAGTAATATGATGTAAACCACACAACGAAGCCACATCTTGAATGTGCTCAATGGTTGTTGTATGATCTTCACCAGTAAAGAATGGTAAGCTCTTAAGGGTTATTGCTAGAATATCGTTATGTTGGGCTAAATTCATGGGGCTTCCTTGATCAAATGAAACAAAAGGTTGATTCCTAAGTAAACAATGAGCCATATTGACTACTGGAGAATTAATACTACTTGTGATGCAATGTGATTCCCTACCCTAAAAGATGCAAAACATAGAAATGCAAAGGGAAAACATACACAACACCACCTCAAGATTAGCCTAAGTTGAACTTAAACAAAGAAAGATGAAAAGAACAATTATACCTTTGTTCAAGTTGATCTTCTTGGTTGGCCCTTTGATGAAGATTTGATGTGTGCTCCTTGATAGAAAATATGATGAAAATGGATTCAAATGGGTATGTGAGTGGATGAGAAAAATGGATGCAAATGAGCTTGAAGATTCAACAATGGAGGTGTGAAAGCTTGAATGCAAGTGCTTGAAAGTTTTTGAAAGTTGGAGAGCTTGAATTTTGAATGCATGTTATGAGTGAATGAGAGAAAATCTTCCATTTTAAGGGAAGAATCTCTAGAAAATTCAATGGCTAGGATTTTTCCAACATGGGAAAGATGAAGGGTTGTGGTGAGTTGAGGACTCACAAGCCCTCACATCTTTCCATGTGAAAAGGGAGGTTTCAAAAGGATAGGTGATGTGCGGAGAGGACATGTGAGGTGGCGGTACTTGCAAGTACCTTGGGATTAGGTGAAGATTTCCTCAAAAAGGAAGTTCTTGTCCCCATGTGGAAGGATGAAGATAAGTGAGGAATTTTAGAATTCCTCACTAATCATCATGGGGAAGAGAGAAGTGGTTGGGGAAATAAATGTGAATTTTAAATTCACATGATTGGAAGTACCTTGAGGATAAGACAAGGTCCTCATAAAGGAAGTCCTTGTCCCATGTGACTGATGTGACTTGTGAGAGAATTTATAATTTCCCAACAACCTACATGGGGAAGAGGGAAGCATTGAATGAATAAATATGAATTTTTAATTCACATGGGGAAGAGGTCAAGGCTTAAAAAGGAAAGCACTTATGAAAGGTTGGCTTGGAGGACATACCAAAGATGGTAAGAGGGTTAGATTAAGGTTGTGAAAAAAAATGATTGAGAAGATTAATGAATGATTAGAGACAAGTGGCCAAATATGGAGGATGTGACATTAATCCCGATTAAGGGTGTGTACATCCTAATCATGGATTAATTAAACTAATCCAGATTAGAAGAGGGTTATGGAGGATGTGACAAGGAGAGAGAAAAGAGGGAATTTAAAATTGATTTAAATTCAAAAAGGTCATTATTTAATTTAGAGAGGAAGGGATGAAAGGTAAAGTATTTAATTATTAAATTAAATACTTTAGGAACCTTAGGAAAAAGGTGAAATATTAACTAAATAAATCATTTAATTAATATTGATGAAATGGATGGATAAAGGAGATAGATTTGACCATGTGGGAGTGGTCAAATTTGGATGTCTACATTTTTCCCCTCTTTGAGATGGTGTTACGAAGTAGCATCATTTCAAAGAAGATTAAAAGATAGCACCGGGAAGAAGATGATTAGATTGGAAAAGATGCCCCAGTCATCAAAGGAGTGACTAGGAAGAAAGATGATGGGGGTGAAGATGAAGATTAGGGATTGAGGATTCCCCCTCAAGAGGACATGCGATTTCAAGAGAACATAATTGTACTCTCGAAATGGATGAGACAATGAAATGATATATGAGGAAGATGATGCAAAGTGATGGATAAGAGAGGATGATAAGTGAGAGGAGATTGGGAAGAACAAATGGATTTAAGTACAAAGGTGATGTTGCCCCAGTCAAGCTACAAGCCAAAAATGGATTGATGATGGATGGAGTGTTGTTGATGAGGGAATGATATATCCTAAAACAACACGAGGATAGGGAAGGATACATCTCGATGATGATGATGAAAGTGTTGTTGATGAGGGAAGTATACATCTCGATGATGATAATGAAAGTGTTGTTGATGAGGGAAGGATACATCCCAAAACAACACCAAATGATAGGGAAGGATATATCCCGATGATGATGACAATGATCATTGGATCAAGGCTTGCAACAAAACTGGGAACAAGACCAAGGATGTGATTAGATTATTTGTGTTAGATTGAATGGATGAGGATTGGATTGAGATGTGAGATGGATGAAAAGAATGAAAATGATGGAGGAAAAGATTCTTAGAATAACCAATTATGAGTAATCTAACAATACACATGGGATGAAATGCAATGAACCTAGAATATGGGATGAGATGCAATTAAATTTCTTACAAACACTAATGAATGAATGAAATGCAATGTTGACATGAGTGTAAATAAGGGCGTGCATAGTGATGAGGGTCGATGGTAGACGTATTGTTGGTTTAATGACAATTACTTTCCCTATAATCATTAAAAAATTAAGGGAAGATGGGTGTGAAACTACACCTGTCAAGAACCATAGGTATCCTAAGAAGAACGAGAGATGGAGGGATCAATGTTTGCACAACCAAAATCATAGGTCATAGGTCAGGTATGAATGCAATGCAACGGAATTGATCATGAAATGCAATCCTAATGCAATTTTCCATTTTCGGAGCACTATTTTTTTCTATAGCATAAGACACCAGGTGCCAGGGTATGTAAACCAAGGCGAATTAGTGTCAAATGCATAAAAAAAGCACGAAAGACAAGAAGGTTATCCCAACACCCCAAAGTTGCGAAGACCTTGGTCAGGCTAGGCATTGGGATAACCACAAGCATAAAAGGATACCCTAGCATAACACAAGACTGCAGGAGTCTTGGTGGGTACTACACGGGACAACCAAGAGGACAACAAGAAACAAAAGATCAAGATATGCCCTTATGTTTACAAGTCAAAACACACCATGATATGATAGATCATGATGGCCTTGATGAGTTGTGATAGGGAGCTCAAATGATAAACAAAAGACAAAGGCATCAAAAGATCACAATAAATTTCAAATGTCCTTTGCCATAGGATCAAAAGGTGGATGGGGTTGATGTGGTTTGATGAGGAAGGATGCATCCTGTTAAGACCAAAGATGGAGACTCAACTAGGTGATCGACATGACGCAGGACACTTGAAACTAATTAAACCTCATGATACTAGTGGATCGTGCTTGTTAAGAACCAACTAGGTAGGGACATACTTTAACGACATGACACAAGACACGAGATACAAGACACAAGACTAACACACCCTAAAGACCTAGAGGCTCGGGGGCCGGTCAAAGATTAGCCTTGCTTATGTGTAAGCATAGAGCCCTCATAGTTCAATAAAAGACCATGGAAAAAAGAAGAAAGAGGAAAATGAAGAACGATGGAAAATAATGACTGGACTAAAGAAAAACAAAGCCCCGGGGGTGGATCAAATGATCAACCTTGCCTATGTGAAAGCACAGGGGCGACGTAGTTTGAAAAGAACTAATGACCAACCATGGATAAAGGATGATGAGATGACTAGGATAAGCAAATAAAATGATGGGACCGTTAAGATGAGACAAGATAGACCTGTTGGATTGGATAGGATGATGGTGATTGCACGAAGCTCATGGATGGGATAGTTTTCCAAATCATCCAAAGATGAATTGGGAGAATGACATGATGGAGAGATGAGTGATGAGAAGTGATAAGAGATTAGAAAAATGTGTTAAATAAGTGGGAGTGATGATAGTGAGATAAATGGCATTGGGTTGCATAGGGAGAAGCCTATAGTCAGATACCAATGACAAGGGATTATGAGATGGGGTGGGGATAGAGATGAATGTATAGGGAGATAAGGATGGGGGATCGATGGGATGCTATGATGGATGAATAGGAAGATAAGGTTGGGAAGATGAAAAGAATTTTTGGATGGGTAAGGAGATAAGCATGGGAAGATGGAAGAGACACTATGTGGATGGATAGGAAGATAAGGATGGAGAGATGGAAGTGATGAGATGATGGATGAATAGGAAGATAAGGATGGGGAGATGGAAGTGATTGTGTGGATGGATGGATAGGAAGATAAGGATGGGGATATGAAAATAATTTGTGGATGTGGCAAAGGTTATTGGATGGATAGATGGGAAGGTAAGGATTTGGAAAATGGGAGGGATTTCTTTGATGGATGGTGTGCGAACCCTTTTCCTAGTACCTGCAAAACAATATGAATAAACAAGTTAAACAAGAGATTACAAACTAAAACAAGGATTCCCCATGAAATCCATTTACAACACTCAAATTAGGAATAAAATAGTGAAGAACACAATGGAAATGACACAACAAAGATTGAATCCTAATTTAAATGTGCAAACTCATGATCCCATGGGGGAATTGGTGCCAATTTGATGTGAAAATTGGCCCTTTCCAAATTCATAAGATGCAAACTTGATATGTTGATGGAGATTGATCCACTTTGATGGTGAAGAGTGAGAGCTCCAAGCCAAAATCTGCAAAAACCTAACTAAGAACTCAATGATAATGGATGAAATTTGAGAGATATTTGAGCATGGTAACTTTGCATAAATTGTGGATGTTCAAATGAGGATATGAGCTCTTTATTTATAGGATGTCAAGATGGATGAATGACCAAGTTTGAGCAATGTGGGACTAACATTCATCCAATGGCATGATGCCACTTGTCAAACTATGAGTGGATGGAGGATGTGCAAGATTTGGGGATTGTGCCAATAAATGCATATTTTTGAATTTCAAATTTGTTGAAATGACTTGCAAGAGGGAAGGGAAATTGCAATAAATGCCACTTGGCTCAAGACAAAGGACATGTAGGATGAAGTTATTTCCTTTTTGGATGTACATGTTGACTTGGAATTTTTGAATTCAAATTGAGAGAATATTCCAAAAGATGCCTTGTGAGGAAAATAGAGATTTAATAAGTGGATTAAATCTATTTTCATGTGCTACTTGCATTATCTAGAGGACGGGACATGAGATGAGATTAAATTAATCAAGGGTTAATTAATTTAATGAGAGAGGTTAGATGATGTGACCTCTTTGACTCAAGTTTATGGATTTATTTAAATCAAATAAGAGAGGAATATGACAAGAGATTAATTAAATAAGGATTTTGATTTATTTAATTAAAAGAGATGGTGTTAGATTAAATCAAATAAGGCTTTACTTTATTTAATTTAATGGATAGACTTTAGAGATTTAATTAAATTAATCATTTAATTAAATAGGGATAATTAGATCATATGAATTGATTTAATTAACAAGAGAGAGTGACTTAATTCGACAAAATGATTTATTTAATTAAGGGATGAAAGTGGATGAATTTAATCAGATAAGGAGATTTGATTAAATGGTTAGACCGAGCGATGATTCAGGAAGAAATGATGTTAGTAGTCGGGATCAGATGCACAATGTCAATCAATATATTTTACGTGTCTACAGATGGATAGAGGGACAAGGATGGGGAGATAGAAGAGACACTATGATGGATTGATAAAGGGATAAGGATGATGGATGGAAGGGATTGTTGTGAAGGATAGGAAGATAGGGATGGGGAGATGGAGGGGATTGTTTGGATGGATAGGAAGATAAGGATGGGGAGATGGAGGGGGACGATATGATGGATGAAGGATGTCTCCAAGGACTATGTCACAAAGGTGGTAGATGCCCCCACTCTAGATATGTCATGTGTGATGAGGTAGGAGGGATGGAAGGTGAGTGGATGGGAAGATAAAGGAGATAAATGGATGAGGATATGATGGGTGGATGAGGGAGGGAGATGGGTGTAGATTGGATGTCTAGATAAGGAAGGGAGACTGATGGTAGCATGACAGGTGGACAAAGAAGATAGATGGATGTGGATAAGGAATAGGATAGTGTATGGGTGAGGGGAATGTATTCCAAGAGGTGTCCAAAGCATGTATATATGTTTTCCCTTATCTATATTAATATCACAAGGAGGATGGAGGGATTGGAGATAAATGGGATATGATAGGTAGGATGTGGAAGGTAGGTGGGATGGAGGAGATGGATGGAGAGGATGCATAGCAGGAAGCTGCCCCCAAGTGCGGAAAGAGACAGATGGGGAATTTACACATGATTCCTATTTGCTAGGTTTTCATCATGGTACTTATGCAAGGCGTTTGTTTCCCAAGTTTTCACCATTAGATGAATTATTTCTTTTACATTTTTATTTTTTTTGGATTTTTTGGATTTTCTATATTTTTTGGATACTATGCAGATGGAGATGGATAAGGATAGGGATGTGGATAAGTGGATTTAGAAGATATGTGATAAGGATATGGATGAAGGACTCAAGCATCAAGTTCCATACGAGGTATTAAGAGCCCATGTGTGAAGTGACTATTGGATGTTGATACAACCTTATTAGGATAAATGGATTATGCAAGAGAATGGATTAAAGGTATGTGATGTGGGAGATATGTGGGATAATGGATAGGATGTTGGAAAGTGTATGGATGGAATGATGGGTTAGGTTTGTGAAGGGGAGATGTTCTTAGGACCAACATTGGCGCATATGATGGTGGAGGTGAAAGGATAGGAGGATTAGTGGATGGAGGAGTTGGGGTAGTGAATTTTGGGACATAAGGACCCAAAATAGATTTAGGAGATGGAGGGTGTGTATGATTAGCTTGCGGATTAGAAAATTTGGATGTTGTTATGGATGCTTCATTTGAATGCATTGTATCTTTTTTCTTGGGGATCCACATGGTCTTGATTTTTGCTTTGGTGGGTCATTGTGGCCGATGGGTTTGATTTTGATCTTGGATTTGATTTTTTTTCTTCAACGTGTCTTTTTAAGGGGACATGAGGAGCTTTAGATTCATGTGGATGTTTAGATTTATGCATTTTTACTTTGGCATCCAAAGTGCTTCCAATAGCAATGGGATGGGTGCGAGGAGATGGATGATATGAAGGAAACATGAATGGAGTGATGGAGGTTGGATTTTGGGGATGATATGTGGATGGAGGATGTGTAGGTATGTGCCTTTGTTGATCCTAATTAGGGAATATGAGAGTGGGATGTTGATGAGGGGTGATATGGATAGGTGATGGATGGATGAAAGGATGAATAGGATGAGATGGAGGAGGTGACTTTGGGATATAAGGGCCCAAAATGGACTTAGTACATGGGGGACATGTGATGGTGGATGGAGGGACATAAGGACCCAAAATGGATGAAGTAGATGAAGGATGGGAGATGGTGGATGAAGGGACATAAGGACCCAAAATGGATTTGGAAGTCGAAGGAGGAGTATGGATGGTTGTTTTGAGGTAATACGATGGAGGGGGGATGCCGGAAAATGGTTTGGTGGAGCAATGGGAAAATCCTATCATACTTTTTGAGGAGGCTCGTTGAGGACAGATAGAGGTTGTACTAGCATTTTTGGATTGCGAGTCTTGAGAGAGATATCCAAGACCTTGTGTACGTGGATTTTCTTTGACATGGATGGGCTCTAAAATACCTTGCTCATGAAGGCCTAAACCTTTTCCTTGATATTTCATTCTCTTGAGCATTCGATCTATGGTAGGATACTTGTTATTTTGGAAGAATGATGTGAGTCCATTATTAGGTGGAGGAGGATGGGTGGCGTATATGCTCGGTTCCTCTTCTGCAAGGAAACCACCATGGATGAATGTAAGAGTACCAAGGGAGTATAAACATAGAGTTGGGATGGTTGGGCTAGGCAATGATGGAGGATCATGAGATGGAGATGATGGGGTAGCAGCATCATGATCAGGAGGAGTGAGTGGTAAGGGATCAGGAGAGGGATTAGGAGATATGATAGGATCTAGATTTGTGGTAGTGGGTGATAAGGGTTCATGCAATGAAACGGTTGAATCTTGAGTGTCAGGGGGATCATAGGATGGAATGGACAGGGGACTATGATCTTGAGGTGGACTAGACAGGATGGCATGATCTTGATGTGGAGGAGGGGATATGTTGGTATGCTCTGGATCAAGCTCTTAGCATGACTCATCGTGTGTGGGTGGCATGATGATGGAGTGTTGGAGGGACTCCTCAAGTGGGGGAGATGGAAGGATGGAGGATTCATGAAGTTCATGAGAATGGATTTCGGTGATACTAGGAGAGGGAGGAGTGGATTGGATTTGGGTGTCTTCGATGGATTGGGTGGATCTAGGAGTAGAAGATGGTGATTGGGTTTGGTTATCTTTGATGGGTTTGACAACTCTCAGGGTAGGAGATGGGGGTTCAATGGATTCAGTGGGTTTGATGATTTCAACAGTTTGGGTGGTGCTAGGGGTGGAAGCAGTAATGATAGGTGTGGGATGGAGAAGGGTCTCATCACTAGTGACTGTACATGGGGGAGTGAGGCAGCATGGTTCCACGACTTCAAGATGTGGAGTTGGGGATGTATTCTTTGTCATGAGTCCTTGGAGGACCTCTGGAGTGAGAATCGTGCATACTCTAGGCTTAGCTGGGGTGGTGGGAATAGATGAAGGATTAGGGATTGGTGGAGGATTAGGATTATGGATTGGTGAACTAGGATTAGATGGGGGAATGGGATTGGATGTAGGACTAGGAGTAGATGGAGGATTAGGACATGGTGGAGTGGAAAATGGAGTGACATAGGAGGATATGGATGGTGGATTAGAACAAGAGGGTGCGGCTGGTGGATTGTAGTAAGGGTATTGGGAAGGAGGATTTGGTTGGGAAGATCGGGATGGTGGATTAGGATAGGAAGAAATGGATGGTGAATTGAGACAAGAGAATACAGGTGGCGGATTAGGATAAGAATATGTGGGTGGTGGATTGTAGCAGAGGTATTGGGATAATTGATTAGGACATAAATATTGGGATGACTGATTAGGATAGGTTGACATAGATGGTGTATTAGGATAGGAATATGTGGATGTTGGATTAGGATAGGTTGATGGGGATGTAGGATTAATATAAGAAGGTGTGAATGTAGGATTAGGATGGGCAGAGTGGTAAGGAGGATTAGGATAGGGGGACATGGATGGGGGATTTTAATAGGAGTATTGGGATGGTAGATTAGGATGAGAAAATTGGGATGGTAGATTGGGATAAGAGGATGTGGGTGTTGGATAAGAGAAATATGTAGATGAAGTATATGATGGAGATGTGGGTGGGGAAGATAATGGATATCCCTTATCAAAGGTAGCAAAAGGATTACTAGTAGGTGTGGGTGAAGATGTGATGGGATAGCCTGGAGGGGTAATTGGATTCTAGGTGGTGCTTAGGGAAAGCTTACTAGAAATGATAGCATCAAGATGATCTATATCATATACCTCTTGATCAACAAGGCTCTCATTATCGTCATCAACGTAATTAGGATTTCCCTTAACTACTATTTTTGGTTGCATTGGTGAAGGATAAGGATTCATAATGTTAGATGGGATGGATATGGATTGAAGGTATGGGAATAGATGATTAGAAGGAAAGAAAATATGATGAAAAGATAAGTAGGGAGGATTGGAAGAAGATGGAGGAATGGATCTTAAGATTTGTTTCGATATCAGAAGATCTTGAATGTAGATGGACTAAAGCTCAGATTGGGATTTAAGTTAAGCTCAGATTGGGATTGGATTAAATCTTAGATTAGGATTGGATTGAAAATAAGATTAGGATGATTGGAGGATGTGATGGGATTTATTTTAAACCAAGTTCAATGGTTTTAACTAGAGGACGTAAGGTGCTGACAATCGGGTTTTTCTCAGGTTCGACAGTTTTCAAAAATTGTCGAATTTTGCCATTTTAGGAAATTTCACATGCATGCCTTTGAAAGTCCAATTTTTTTCCAAAAAATTACTAAAACTAAGGTAGGATGAATTGCCAACTAACATCCTAAATTTGAGACATACATTCTGAGTTATTAACGAAAATGATTTTTCAAAAATTGGAAAAAAACACTAAATTGCGATTTTGAGGGTCAAGATGAAAGTTTCAATCCCTGAAAATGTGTCGAAACAGAGGTTGGGAATCCACATGCCACCTCAAAACTCAACCACTCATAAAATTTCAGCCCAAACGGACACCTAAGTTAAAAGTTATGGCCTCCAGAAGTTTCTACATCAAAATCAAAACCCTTAAAACGAAGTCTAAGTGACTGGGATGGATGATTTGATGATGGATATGGAGTCTAATGATGTTATAAGAAGCACCTATGTGATTTGGTCAAAGAAACAATGACTTTCAGAAAGTGTTGATGAACGCAAATGACAATGACGGGAAGACAGATGAAGGTCTGCTTTTGGGAAATTTTTCCTATCTAGGTGGCAAGGTCACCCAACTAGGATGCAAGGTCACCCAACTACGGTGCAAGGTCACCCAACTTGGGGGAAAGGCAGCCCAAATAGGTGACAGGCTCGCTTAAACAACTTTTAGACTTGGCTAACTCTAAAAATGGTCAAACGATGTCAACAAACGGGGAAATGGCCCAACTAAACAGACAAATAGATTAACCAAACAGGGAAACAGACTCACCTGATGAGGAAGCGGCCTTACCAAATAGGGAAATAGACTCTCTGAACGGAGAAAAAAAATAACTGAATGGGGAAACTGACTCTCGGAATGGGGAAACGGACTATCAGAATGGGCAAATGGACTATCAGAACAGGGAAACAGACAAACGAAATGAGTGAACGGAAGGCGAGATTTGGATGTTCAAGGTGCAAAATTTCCCAACTAAGGTGCAAGGTCACCCAACTTTGGGGCAAGGTCACCTAAATAGGGGGCAAGGTCGCCCAACTTGGGGGCAAGGTTTCCCAACTAAGGTGCAAGGTCGCCCAACTTGCGGGAAAGGTCACCCCTGTTAATGAAACAAGCGACTGTGATGGGCTATTTTGATTAACATAATGTCTCAAATAGGGGGAAAAATCACCCCTTTAGAGGTTAGGTTCGCCTATCTTAGGGGCAGAATCACCCAACCTAGGTGTGGGGTTGCTTATTAAGTGAAGGATGGGCGATTCTGACAAGAACAAACTGTGATGACTCAGACAGAAGGAAGGGTCGCCCTTGTTAGAGGCAGAATTGCCCCTGTTAAGGGAAAGGTCACCTTTGTTAATTGACCTGGACTTAATTTGGATAAAAATGGCTATGAAAAAGAACAAAAAATACAACCAAAAACTAGCAGAAGGTAAAGGCTAACTCGACTAATAAGACATGCACTAGTTTTACACAAAAAAGATAGTTCAAGTAGCACAATCCTAAGATTAGTAAGATGGGTATGGCCAACACAGTCCTCTAACTAGGCTAAACAAGGCAACTAGGGAGTCTTTGATATACACACGGTATGTGAGGCACAATCGTGAACACCATCCTGTCACAAGTGTGAGTCAGAAGCCCCAGCGAGGTACTAGAAACTTGGACCAACTCTTCATGTCTTATATAGGTATCATCCTAGCTTCGACACTCCGCCAGACACAATGTGACTAGATTGGGGTACAACTTTGGCTCTCCCCCCTTTATATACCCTGCTGGTACATGTGGTTGGGATTGTTCTTTGGGGTGATGAAATCCCCAAGCAAGTCCCGCTAAAAGAAGACACTAAACATTTTCGGCTAGTCCCCAAGCTCACACGAAGTGCAAGGGGAAAGCTTGAACGATCTAGTGCCTCCTAGGTAACACAAAGGACTAAGTGAGCTATGATCTCTCTTCACCTAGGATTTCCAAATGGTGCAAGGGGATTGGATATGTCAATATCCTACTTTCAAACACAACACACAATTTACTGACTCCCCCTAATTAAACTATGTGCCTAGCTAGTATGAAAACGACAAACAAACAAGCTAACTAATGTTCTTGGCCCGCTCATCCTACAACAAATAATGTTAGAAGTTTAACCTCTGGTCTTAGACAAACGTGAAATAGCTGCACAAACATTAGTTAAAAAGGTAGAAACACTCACCAATAGATGATGTTAGGGGGTTAGTACCTGAAAACGATAAGAAAAAAATTCTGAAAATGAAATTTTAAGCCATTGTTTACCTCAGAATCGCCTCTATCTAGGGCAGAATCACCCCTGTTAAGGTCAGGGTCACCCCTCTTAGAGGAAAATTCACCCCTATCAATAGCAAGGTCGCCTATTTTGGGGTAGGGTTTCCTGTTTGCAGGAAGCAGGGTCACCCGACTCAGTAGCAGGGTCGCCTATTTAGAAAAAAGAGGGAAAATTTGCCCCTGTTTCACAGATGGTCGATTCTACAAGGGAAAAATTTCCTCTATTGAGGGAAAGTTCACCCCTGTCAGTTGCGGAATCACCTCTGTGTAATGTGAACCTACAAAAATTCAAACAACAGAGCACAATAAAAGAGCAGATCCGTTTGTGGGTCCCATCGGGTGTGCTAGAAATGTGATGCAACGTGATTTCCTACCCTAAAAGATGCAAGATACAAAAATGAAAAGGGGAAACACACACAACACCACCTCAAGATTAGCCTAAGTTGAACTTAAACAAAGAAAGATGAAAAGAACGATTATACCTTTGTTCGAGTTGATCTTCTTGGTTGACCCTTTGATGAACATTTGATGTGTGCTCCCTGATGGAAAATATGATGAAAATGGATGCAAAATGATGAGGATGCAATGAGGATTAAAATTATTCAAATGGGTATGTGAGTGGATGAGAAAAATGGATGCAAATGAGCTTGAAGATTCAACAATGGAGGTGTGAGAACTTGAATGCAATTAGGTCATCCCATAATAATGGGTTACACTTTTTGGCCAAACTTGACATTGAAATCAACATTTTTAGAGAAAACTTCACTTTCTAACACTTATAGTAGGTAAACTATTAGGAATTTGAAAATGATGTAAACTAGTGATTTGTGAGATTTTTTCTATAGATTTTAAATGTATTTTTTTTGAAAAAAATTGAAATTAAATTGTAATTTTTTTGTGTCTCCCTTGATAACTAGTTTTTAATAGTAAACAACATTTTTAAAAAGTGGTGTGTACTTCGGCAAGCATAACTTTTTTTCTACAAAGGATAAAACTATAATTCTTTTGAATTTAGGTTGGTAACACAAGTATCTAGGGCTTTCATTTTGTTTCATAGCATTTTGTTCAATAATTTTCTTTTAATTAAGTTTTGAAGTCAAAACATTTATAATTTAGACATAGGTGCACTTCGGCACGCATAACTTTTTTGGTATGTATTGAAATTCAATTTTTCTTTTTTTGTTAGAATGAGGACATCAATACCTAGTGGATATATATTTTTCAATTTTTTTTCCTCAAATTTACTATTTTTCCACAATGATTTTTCATTGAACTTGACATTCGGTGAAAAACCTATGTACAGTAAAACTAAAAAATAAAATATAAAATAAAAACAAAATATATTAAATTTATAGTTGCTGGAAAGCACGTTTCGATCACTACAATCATCCAATTTGGTTTATCAAGTTGACTCCATTTGCACCTCCTTCCCAAGCTTCGATAGTCAAAAAAATGCATAAATTTTGAAATGGTGGAGGGAAAAAAAAGGGGGTTCATTAGAAGGGGGGAGGGTTCATTAGAAGGGGGGTTCATTAGAAGGGGGTGGTTCATTCAAACCCCCTTCATTAGAAGGGGTAAACCATTTCAATTTTTTTGATGAGCATTTCTAATTATTCTTCATTCGAAAAATTGTAACCCACTATTGTGGGTTTACCCAATTGCTTGAAGAAATTTGAAAGTTGGAGAACTTGAATTGTGAATGCATGTAATGAGTGAATGAGAGAAAATCTTCCATTTTAAGGGAAGAATCTCTAGAGAATTCAATGGCCAGGATTTTTCCAACATGGGAAAGATGAAGGGTTGTGGTGAGTTGAGGACTCACAAGCCCTCACATCTTGCCATGTGGAAAAGGAGGTTTCAAAAGGATAGGTGATGTGGAGAGAGGACATGTGAGGTGGAGGTACTTGCAAGTACCTCAGGATTAGGGGAAGATTTCCTCAAAAAGGAAGTTCTTGTCCCCATGTGGAAGGATGGTGACAAGTGAGGAATTTTAGAATTCCTCACTAATCATCATGGGGAAGAGAGAAGTGATTGGGGAAATAAATGTGAATTTTAAATTCACATGATTTGAAGTACCTTTAGGATAAGACAAGATCCTCATAAAGGAATTCCTTGTCCCATGTGACTGATGTGACTTGTGAGAGAATTTATAATTTCCCGACAATCTACATGGGGAAGAGGGAAGCATTGAATGAATAAATGTGAATTTTTAATTCACATGGGGAAGAGGTCAAGGCTTAAAAAGGAAAGCACTTATGAAAGGTTGGTTTGGAGGACATACCAAAGATGGTAAGAGGGTTAGATTAAGGTTGTGAAAAAAAATGATTAAGAAGATTAATGAAGGATTAGAGACAAGTGGCCAAATATGGAGGATGTGACATTAATCCCGATTAAGGGTGTGCACATCCTAATCATGGATTAATTAAACTAATCCAGATTAGAAGAGGGTTATGGAGGATGTGACAAGGAGAGAGAAAAGAGGGAATTTAAAATTGATTTAAATTCAAAAAGGTCATTATTTAATTTAGAGAGGAAGGGATGAAAGGTAAAGTATTTAATTATTAAATTAAATACTTTAGAAACCTTAGGAAAAAGGTGAAATATTAACTAAATAAACCATTTAATTAATATTGATGAAATGGATGGATAAAGGAGACGGATTTGGCCATGTGGGAGTGGTCAAATTTGGATGTCTACACTACTTGATGAAGTACTTGAAACAGTAGAACTAACTAAACTATGAACTGCAAAACTTACAAACATAGGGTTGTTGAAAGATGAAACAGGGCTTGTTGTTCACCTAACAACTCTAGTACTTCTTGATGGTAGCTCTGAATGCTCAACAGGTTATGCACTTCATCTTGTTTGGTAACTTCTCATGTGCTTTTTCACTGAAAAATGTTGAAACCAAAGCTATGGAGTCGCCAAGTGTGAAATATTTTCCTTCTTGAAGGCTGGAAAACTGCTGCTCACACTATAATAGCAACAAAATAAGCTCATTTTGAACTGACGAAATAGTTCAATTTCCCACAAGGCGTGCCAAAATTGTTAACACAAGGATTTGCACCTGAAGACAAGTTGAAAAACTCTTAAATCTTGTGCACAAGGGACTACTCTCAAGCTGTGGGTATCCTATGGTGAGAATAGACCTCAAGGTTATGGGTTGGTTCTCTTAAGATATTTCTTGAAAAAAATTGATTTTTTAATAGAGGTAAAGGGTAAAAAGGATAATGCAAAATCTAAAAAACTTGAAAATAGGGTGATTCACCAATTGAAAAATGATTTGAAAGCTGATTAAAACTCACAACAGACTCAATTAAAACTTTATAATTTCACAACTCAGAAATTTATGTCTGCAAAAATGATTCTAATGGAAGGCTTGAACTTATGCCAAGGAAAAGGAAAACAATGATGTTTTCACAAATCCTTATGCATGAGGATAAGAGCACTAACATAGACCTGCACTATGACATGATATTTTTTGTTGCATTTAGCATTGAAGGAATTGATAAAATAATGAAAAATACAGTATTTTATCTTGTAACTCACAACTAATACCAAACAACAAATAAATAAGGAGAAGGAAACAAGCTTCTTATTGAGAAATAGGAGATATTTGCATTACAAATCTCAAGAACTCTCAAGAAAATGAATTACAAAGCAAGGATAATATGCCTTAGTAGTTACAAAACTCGGAACTCAAGAAGATAATGAGAGAACAGAAAGACTTATAGAAAAGCTCTCAAAATTCAAATTTTGAATCTTGGCTCCAAAAACTGATGTGTTGTCCATTCTCTCCTTCAAACAAGGCATGTTACTAAAAGCATCTCCTCAAAACATGGATAAAGAGTTGTCAAACTCAAAACAACCTCATGGGTCATATGCAAGTGAAAACCCCTCCAAAAGAGGGTCATAACTGAATGTGAACTCAAGTTTTGTGCCTCAAATCACTCCTTGATTGAAATTCAATCAAATGGAACTCATAACTAAAGGTGATCTCCTGATTTAGGGCTCCAAAATCCCTAACTTTGCTCCATATATTGGCACAACTTCTCAACTATTTCCATGGTTTGTGCAAGGCTTTGAATGCTCCATTTGACTCCCTTGAACAATATATCAAAGCACTTTACTTTTTCATTTATAATATCCTTTATTTAAAAGTGATTTATAATCATCATTTTAAATAAAGATTCACAAGTTTGAAATAAATGCAAATAAAGGTCTAAAATCTCATCCTATTTTTGTATTTATAATAATAACTTTTATTTAAAATGATTTTATATTATCATTTAAATAAAGTTATACAATATTGGCACTAAATACAAAAATGAGGAACCTTTCCAAACACTAAAAGAAACTAAGTGTTTAAAGACTCCTAAGAGGAACCCTAAGGCAAAAATCCATGACATAAGGTAAAATGAGATTAAGTTTTTTAAAAAAACTTAAGGCAAAAAGCTTGTCTTCCCATCAAATATTTTAGGGTCTTAACCCTAAAACGAATGATTGAAATTTCATTTTCTTCTTTTTTCATTTCACATTCGACTGTGAGGAGGCCACCATTGGAAAAACCCTAGCCGACATTCTGCTGGTAATCTCTGTATTTTGAGTCGATCTGAAGCCTTCTCTAGAGGAAATGAGGCCGAAATCTCAAGGTGATCTTGATTTTGTTTTAAATATGGCTTTTTATTTTGAATTTGAAGCTCTCTAGGAGCTTATAGGCTGCGACTTCTGAATTTTTTCAATATATTTTTTGTGAATATTTTCTCATGTTGACTTTCTCTTTGTTGGTGTTTACTTTGGCAGCCATTGAAACTTCATTTCAAGCTTACCTAAGATCTCCATTTTATGCCATTTCTTTTGGATATTCTGGAGATTTCAAAAATATATAGGAGGTAAGCCATTCTTATATTAAAAGTTTCTAACTTGAAAAATCTTCGTATTAAAATTTTGTTGAAGTTTGCAGGTTGAGGTCGCAGCTATATCACTACTCTTTGATGTATTTCCGTTGTGATTCTTACGGCCACCATTGAAACCTTATGTGCAATTGTTTTTTCTAAAAAGGGTTCAACCCTTTACCTAGCGAAGAAACCGCGACCTTGTCCATTTGCATTCTCTAAAAGAATAAACCTCTAGGTCGTCATGGATTCTTTGATTCAAGCTGCATAATCTTCATTTTTTGTCTCTCCTGTATATGGGTAGGCTACAGCCTGACATATTTCTTTTTTTCTTGATTTTATAATTAGAGTCTTTAGAAGAGGGTTTGAAATTTCTGTATAGTATCATATAAATATATTTCCATTAAATGGAGTCATTTAAACCCTCATGGCCATAGGTTTCAGTTCTATATGATAAAATCCTAACCTTCCTGTACATGTTCTTCACCATATATGAGGGTTTCCAGCATATTGTAATTTTTTTAACATAAAATTCCTCCATTTGTATAAAATAATTTGTAGAAACACAAAAATCATAATGGGTAAAAACTAAACCCTTCACTATCATCTATGAGGGTATCTTCATATGCTTCTATGTTTTTCTCATTTTATGCTGCTTTTAGAATCTATGATTTTATCTTCTCTAAGATGCATTTGATCTGAAAATGAATAGTGGATATTCATTACACTGTGTACATTCAAATGGGAATTTTATTTTCTCCTGTAGCAAGATCATGAAATTTACTTTGTATGCAAAGAAAAATTTCTCTGTTTCTCCAAAAAAACACACTTTTGAATGTGAGAAAACATAAGTCTCCCCATTCCTGGCATAAAAATTTCCATAGAATGAAATTTTTGCATAACATACATTTTTGCAGTTTGCATCAAATTTGATTTTTCAAAGCATTCATTAAAATACTGAGAACCATGCCTTAGACCTTGATTTGAAGGCTCCAACCTACCATTTCTTGTAGCTTTATCATTTTATTGAAAATACAAAGATATTGGTTCTGACTCATATTTAGAAATAAGATGACATTTTCATTTGTTGCTTCTGAATTTCTTGATGAAAACCTATTTCATGGCTACGTTTTATCATTTGATATTCAAGATTGTGTACCTTTCTCTTTATTATGACTAAAAAGTAGTCAAGTTGTCCTTCATTTTCTGAGCTCTTTTGATAGCATATTTGAGATTCTGTAAATGAAATAATGTTGTCCTTTGAATATGAAAATAATGCATTTATCTTTGCTCTTGATTACTAAGCATTATAACCTTCATTGTTATCAACTTATTGAATTTTTTGGAAACCAATAATCTATTTTCTTCTTGGAATTTAAGAAATATTTTCCCTCTATAGTTCCTTGAAGAGATATTTTGTGAATTTAACATGTATGCATGTTCAGTATCATTGAAAAGATGATATAATGGTTTTAAACATTACATTTCCCTCTTAAATAAGCTCAATTAAATTGATTATTTGATAACTCAGCATGCCGAGCTCAACCCTTGTGGGAGCCACGTTTTAACCCACATGTAATTTTGATGAAACAAAGCAACAACAATACTTTTCCTGTATCTGCACATGAAGCAAACAAGTTAGAAAAATAGTGAATTTGATAATCTCTCTTGATGATTTGATCTGGCAACTTTTTTACATTTATTCAATTTGATAATAATCACCAATCATACATCTATTGATAAGCATGTAATTGGATATCATGCCCTGAGCTCTATCACAAGTTTACTATCAACTACAGGTTTTGGAACTCGGGAGCAAAGGAGTTGAAGACACTAAAGATCAAGCTAGAAGCAACAAGTCAATCCTACATCAACAACGAACACGACCTTCCTTTTATATGTCTTTCTTCTTTTAGTTGATCTTCATGTGTATGGTTCATAGTTGTTGTTGAATTTAATCAACTTAGTCATAACCAATGACTTGTGTGGGGTTATAGAAACATATCTTTTAATAAATCGGTTACTTCAAAATATGTAATGCTTATGTACCAATCTGAACTTTTTTTCAATTACATAATTTGAAATAACTGATGTATTTGTTGAAGCATGTGTTGCAATCAAAATGAATGATCATTTATGCATTCGTGCTCTTAGATCTGCAATTCCTTTTTGATAATCAGCAATGACAAACATTGCAAAAAATAATGACTTTATACTTCATTCTTCTAAATTTTTGCTTTCCAAATGAAACTTGTTTATTGGTTTGTCTAAACTATTCAACAATTTAATCTAAACTGTTCAAATGATTTGAACAAATCAATCCTAGACAACTCTTTCATTCTAAAAGTAAGGATTCATTAGATGACTTAACATCAAAAATTTTATACTCCAGTAAATAACTACTCATTAAATCTTCACTAATTTTGAGCAAGAAGCTAAAAATTAGTAACATTACCATTTTCCATTTCTTTTAGTGTGTGGTTTTTATGCTCAACTACACCATTTTATTAAGGGGTTTAGGGTATAATATGCAAAATTTGAATTATTTTCTATTCATAGAAGGTAAGCTTCTAATTATTGAAAATTTCTCATCCATTATCTATTATAAATCATTTAATATGTATCTGATAGGTTTCCAACTAGGGATTTTAAATTTGTAAGTGCTCAAAAACTTCACTTCTATTTTGAAAAAGTAAACCGAAGTTCTATGAGAGAAATCATCAATAAATACAAACAAATATTTATGTTAGTGAAAGTAAACATTTGGGAAGGGCATAAGATCACTATTTACCAATTGTAATTTTTTACTTTCCTATTTATATTTAGCTTTGGGAAATGGATGTATATGTTGTTTTTCAAGTGCACAACCTAAACAAATTACATATGTGAAATAAAATTTCTACAAACCAATGACCATGTTATGCTTACTAAGATCCTACGATGAGTGAGATGAATAAAGTGTTGATGCCAAAGTTTAATCAAGGATTTTGCATATGATATTGTAACATGTGAATTATGGCTTAACACAAAGATATCAAATTTATACATACTTTCATGTTGATCAACCTTGTCAATGGCTAGAACAACAAACTAGTCTTTGATATTACATATTACAAAATTTGTAGGTGTCAATGATTTTTCCTTAACCTAATTGTGTGATATAATATATAGATTGGAGGTTTATAGACAAGTATTAAACATGGATAAGTTTTTTGAAAACACCATTCTTCATCTAAATACACCCTTCTCCCTTGATAGTGAGATGACTAGATTTTCCCACAAAAATTTTAATTATGTGGCTTTTTTCAAGACTATCAAATAGTGAACCACCATGAGCCATGTGGTGGGAGACTCCTAAATCCATAATACATGTAGAGATAGGGGTAATTTCATGGAAATGATGGACAAAAATGGGATCAAAAGTGAATGCTTTTTTTTTAAATCAGCTAAATCTAAACATGAATAAGTAATTTGAGATGTGCACACTCAACTTTTATAAATTTGATAAGAACAAGAATTGTAATACTTTGAATTTAATTTCTTAATAAATGTTTAAGGTTAAGAAGGTGAAATGCTAAGCACACACAAACGTGTTTTTAATTTCATCACTAAAATATAACATAGTGTTTGAATGTGCTTCCTTATTTTTTTTGTTGGGTTAGGTATTTTTAATATTTGGTTGGCAGAAACATAGCTAAGAGTGAGTACTACAATTTGTATATTTTTTAATTATTTTTTGAAGGGTATGTATCTTGCAAACTACACCATGGAGTATGAATATCACATAACTTGCATAAAATAATTGAAAAAGTAAATTTTTAATGTGTGTATAATGAAGTGTAGAATAAACCCTATATTATTTTTAAAAATAAATAAATAGGCACATCAAAAGTTATATATATATATATATATATATATATATATATATATTTGAGGACAATGAAGAAACTATTCAAAAAAAATAAAAAGAAATACATCAACTTATTCAAAATATTTAAAACTTGTATGGCTAGAAAGTGAGGATGTAGCTCATCATTTTGATGGTGGCTTCATTTATTTTGGTTATAATATGAGTAAATTTGATGAAATTGAAGTTTAAAACCATTATTGAAATGTGAAACATGCCTTTGTGATGTATCATAAAGGTCCAACCCTTAGACTTGGTTATCCAAGCCCAAAGGGAAGTGACCAAAATTTAAATAAATCATGTACTTATGTTATGTGCATCACCTACAAGTAAGATAAATGAGGCAAATATGATAACCTATGATATGGTCCCACTTATAGTTTTGTATAGGCTTTGGTAAACCATGATTTGGTCCCTCTCTCCCTTTATCTATCTCTCTCCATCTCTTCCTCTCTCACTCTCCCTTTATGTATCTCTCTAGCTCTCCCTCTCCCTCTCTATCTATCCATCTATCTAAATCCATCTCCCTCTCTATCTATCCATCTATCTAACTCCATCTCCCTCTCTCCCTCTGTATCTCTCCCTCCCCCTATTTGTATACATTTATCTTTCCTTCTATATCTCTATCTCTTTGTTTCTCTCTTTGATCTATATATCTTTCTCCCTCTCTATCTATATCTTCTCCTCTCTCCCTCTCTATCTATGTGTATATATGGGTAAAATTACAAAATTATGTCATGCTTTCAACCAACTTATTAGCACAAGTGAATGTAAGAATTTTCAACTAAAAAATATTTTTGATTAAAAATATGGTCTAGCTAGATTCATTACAGCTAAGTTAGATACGGGCCACAATTTTTCCAACTAGAAATGTCCACTAAGTGTATATTTTGCACCAATAGTTTTGGGACATTTACCAAAAGAATAAAATTATTTAAAAATTTGATGTTTTAATAACTCTACTCTTATAAATAATATTTTAAAAATTATATAAAATACCCTTTTGAAGATCTATAAGTTTAGTTTTCAAAAATATATTTTTAAATAGTTTAATTATTTTTAATATTTTATTTTTTTATTTTTAATAAAATTAGGTCATTAGCATTGGCATTTAAAGGTTGAATATCTTATCAAAAAGAAATACTAAAATTTATCTAACTTTTTTGAAAAAACTGATGCACTAGAGAAAAGATTATATGTCAAGATATTTTTTTTTATATATTCTATAATAAGCTAAGACAAAAGGTGGTGTCCCATGGAAGCAATTATGCTCCCATTGCATGTAAATTTTAAGATTTATTTAAAAATATAAATTATATAAATGGTCAAAAAAATCCATGCACTAAAGTTTCAAGTTAATAATACACAAAAATAATTGAAAGAAAAATAAATTTTACTATATAAAGAGAAACATCCCATTTGACTTCATTTTTAAGTATTTTATCAACAACTAAATTATAGTGTTTATTTAAAATAAAAAAGCTATGTCTAAATAATTTTTTTATTATCTAAAAAATTACAAAACATAAATAAACTAAAAATATACATTTATTTAGTTTACATCATTTTAAATTCAAACATACATGCCTCTTTCTAGTGATTCAAGTTAAAAAATTGGATTATTGTTGGTCATTACCTTTATAATTTAAGTGTGACAAATTTATAATTTTACCCATATATATAAATATATTTCTATCTCTATATTTATCTCTCCCTCTATCTCTCCCTCTCTACCCTATCTTTCCCTCCCTCCCTCTCACTGCATCTCTCTATCTTTCTCCCTCTCTCTGTCTCCATCTCTCCCTCTCCCTCTATCTCTATCTCTCTCCCTCTTTCAATCCCCCCCTTTCCCTCTATCTCTACCTCTCTCTATATTTCTCCATCTCTCCTATCTCTATCTCTCCCCTATCTCAATCTCCCATTTCCCTCTATCTCTTTATCTCTCCCTCTCTCTATTTCTCTTTGTCTCTTTATTTATCTATCCTTCTCCCTCTCTAACTCTCTCCCTCTATATCCCTCTCTTCCTCTACCTCTATATATCTCTCTCCCTCTCTCCCTCTCTCTCTCTCTAACCATCTCTCTCTCTCGACCACTTTATCTCTCCTTCACTCTCCCTTTCTATATCCTTCCCTCTCCATCTCTTCCTCTCCATTTATCCCTCTCTATATGTCTCCCCCTCTACCTCTATCTCCCTCTATTTCTCTCCCCCTCTATCTCTATCTAGAGTCCCACTATCTATATCACTTCCTCTATCTCCATCTATTTATATCTCCCACTCTTCCTCTTCTCTTCTCTCTACTGATGTCCATCCCTATCTATTTATCCTTCTCTCCCTCCCTCATTCCCTCTATATATCCCTCTATCTCTATATCTCTCCCTCTCCCTCTCTCTATATCTCTCCCTCCATCTTTCTCTCCCTCTCTCTCCCCCACTATATCTCCCTCCCTCTCTCTATCTCTCCTCCTCTCCACATTTATCTTCTCTCTCCCTCTCTCCCTATATCCATTTTTCTCTCTTTATCCCTCTCTCTCCCTCCCATTTCTATCTCCCTATATCTCTCTATATTTCTCCATCTCTCTCTATATTTCTCCATCTCTTGCTTTATTTCTCTATAGCCCTCTCTATCTCTATCTCTACATCTCCCTCCCCCTCTCTATCTCTCTATTGTTAGTGTGAAAATTATTTTTACCTATCTAGTTTACTTTTATCTGGACCTATTCACACTACACTTAAACTCACTTAAAGGTTTTTAATATTTTGTCTCACCTCATAGGGAGTTTATACATGTCATCACACTTGTCCCAAATGTTCCACACATTTTTTAGGGTTAGTCAATTTTTTGATCCTACCTTCCTCCTTGTCCTACATATACAAGAGCTAATTGCATTATTATTATTGATTCAATTTTATGATATTTTTTTAATTTTCATTGTGAAAGTTTATTTGTGGAAGTTATTAGATTTCACATTAATTTTATTTTTTATCCAACATAGTTTTAGATCCTTGAGTAACAAATTTCTTCCCAATTTGCATTGAATCCTTCACTTAGCCCTATCATCTATGCATTGTAAAGCTAAAAAAAATCACTATTGAGTTTGGAAAGCATGAAAAAACTAAAATTACCTATCATTTTTTTATACAAGAAGATTTCTCCCTTTCTTTGTACTTGCACTGTATGGAATTTCATATGGCAATTACCTATACATACATTTTTTTTTGCAAAATCCCCATTTTATATAGCAATCAAACTAGTATTTTCTAGGGTTTTTTGGTAGTGATAAATCATTTTTTTGTTCATGGATTTTTTTGGCACATTCTATTTTTTCAGCATTTATATCCTCTTGATCATGCACCTTCCTAATCCCCATGGTATCATCAAATGGAAAGTTGGACCATTATTAGCTTCAAGTCAGGGACTGCATTTAGCTTTCTTTGGGTTTTAAACCATAATATTACCCCCATCATCCTCATCTTCCCTATGGCTATAAGAAACAATAAAAAAAATTAAAGGAAAATGATACATGGTTAGGAGAGGAAGAAGAGGGAGGGAAAGGGGTCAAAAACTTTTCTTTTGAGGGGTTTATGGTGGGGACCTAACTAAAGTTTGTCATTACAGAGAGTATGGGATTTAGTAACATGACATGTTTAAAAAGTGAAAGGATAAGGGATTAATGTAGGGGAGTGCTTCATTTAATTTTATTCACTTCAAGAATTGAGTACTCTAAAGAGGAGAGAAAAAACAAACTAACCTTCCTTTTATGCCAAAAATGACTCAAGAGGGTGAAATGGTAGGTTTAGATTGCATTGAAACTACCCTCCAGTGTGATTTAACACTTGATTTGTAGGGTAATCTCATCCCATGACCATGGAAGGGAGAACCTAGCATACCTAGTTTGGTATCCATTAACTATTTCATCCTCCTTTTGGAAGCTTTGACACCCCATAGGGTAACAACCCTAGAGTTCTAATTTTTGACAAATTCCCCCAATAAAGTATATCGAAGCCATTCAAGTTCTCCATAAAGGGAGTAAGAATGCCCTTTTGAAGAATTCTCCATATTTTTTAATTTTTCTTCACTAATTTGTAGGACAAAGGTTCAATCTTGTTACAATCTCCTCCCATGTTTACCCTCTTCTAATTTGTCACTCACCCGCAATTGCTCTTTAGTTCGGTAGTGAAATTTTGTAACTTTCCATCAAAAGAAAATGAAGAAACAATAAAATATTCAACTCTAATATATAAGTGTCTCAAAATCTTCTTGGTGTTCACCATGCCTAATAATAATGAGACCCATCATTATTGGAGAAGTAGGGGATATCCTAATGTCTTAGGGAATCAACATTGTCAAGTTGTGTGATCGTTGGCACCTCATAAGGAAATAAATCAGCATGGTATCATTTACCCTTCAATCATTACACCTTTGTTTGCAAAGAGGTCTACCAAACTATTATGTTATCTATATATGTGTTGTATCTCCACATGGGCAAGATGAGAAATGAGGGTGAAGGAATCAAGGATGAGGTTTTCTATAGACTAGTTAGGGATAGAGACCCTTTGGAGATTGTTAATGATATTAGGTTTTGTGATATTATTGACAAAACTATTAAGGACTTTTGTAGTATTAGGAAAATATGTAGGTTTTATAACATTAATATTGTACAAAATTATTGTTTTAATAGTTTTAATCATTTAATGAGTTTTTATGCTTGAATTTATCTAATTCATGTTTTGCTTGACTCTATTTAATTCATGTTTTGTTTTGTTAAAAGGTTCTAGTCACTTCTACAAAGCTTTCATGTTCAACTTGCTTTGCTAAAAAAATCAATCAAGACAATTACTATTCATCTAGAATAATGACGTGACATTCATTTTGTATTGTGTGATATTTTTAGTCATTATGACTGTTTTTAGGTCCACATTACAATGTTCACTGTACATATAATTAATTTATTCAATTATTATAATATTTATAAAAAAACATTTACTAATTTATTCTATTTAAAACTTATTATATTCATTTAGTAAATAATTAATTATGATAGATGTGGAAAATTAAGAGAAATATGAGATATTTAATGATTAAATTGACTGATGAACATTAGAAACTATTGGCATACTATTTAACCTATGCGTCCAATTGGTAGTGTTTTATCATTGAGGTCATAGAATACGTACTAAAATAAACAGGTACTGCTACGAGAGACAAAAAGAGGTACCTCAAACTGGTATATTTTAGTGGCAGAAAATTGTATAGTGTGGCAGAAAAGCAGACAAATGACTGTGGTGGCCGTCAACTTAGATTTTGATTCCCTTACCACTACAGAATTTAAAAACTCTGTGATAAAGTGGAAGATTAATTTTTGTTTTGTTTTTTTCCTCTCTACTACAGAGGCGATTTGGTTGAGTGTAGATCTTCCACTCGCTCAACCATGGAGAGAGGTGATTCAATTCAGAGCCATGGGCATGAGAGTGATGTGCTGGAGCCACTTTTAGCCAAGGAGGAAACATTTATATTTGGAGATGAGCAGGATGAAGTGAAGTATACTGTCGCTGTAATATGGGAGGAAATCAAGAAACAATGCTGGATAGCAGGGCCTATGGTGTCTGTGAATTTGTTACAATTTAGCTTACAGGTGATATCTGTTATGCTGGTAGGACATTTAGGGGAGCTTGCGCTGTCTAGTGCATCTATTGCTACTTCCTTTGCAAATTTCTCCGGCTTCAGTGTGCTGGTATAATTTACGAACCTTGTTTTGCTTTGGTTTGCTTTTTAAAGTTTGAATACTTTGTTGAGATTCTTTTCCTTCTTAAATTCCCAAAAAGGAAAAAGCTTTAGAAAGGTTGAAAAATTAAACAATTATATCAGAATCTGGACTCTTTTCCTTCCAGGGGGACTGGTGTCCTTAAATACTTAGTTGCACTGAGTCCTAATGTACACGATTCCATAGATCTTGAACTAGCAAATGGCCATTCTAAAGGGTAGAATCATAAGACATCAAATTGCCCTGTTTTATAGATAAGCCATCCCCTGCAACCTATATTTGATAACTTTTTTGGTCCTGCAACTCAGTAAATATTTCATAATGATGCACTGCTGAAGCAGATAGCTCTAAAGATAAGCGGTTAATGAGGCACAATACTTGCTTAAAGGTTTTGAAATGGGGTTGCAAGTTAAGTGGACTTGGGAAAATGGGTGACCAATCTGCTTGGAAATGCTGGTTATTGGTTTGAGTCTACGATTGCAAGTGGGCCATTCGAGTTCCAGTTAGATGGGTGAAAAATACAAATTAGTACTTATGAAATATGAGTTATTGTACTTGATCCCCGAAATATTATTTTGATAATGATGCATTTTTGAAAACTTAAACATTATGTTCTTAAATGTTATTTGATAAGATCCCAAGTTCAGACTCAAATCATATGGCAGGCTTTTGACGTTCTTGTAGATATGCTGCACCGAGGTGCTAAATGTACATTCTATTTCTGTTTTCAATAGTTTTTGCTGCAGGTACTAAGAAATTTATCTATACCTCCTAGATGATTCATTAAATTAACCTTCTTTTCAACTAGAGTTGCTCAGCAAACGCAAATATCGTTACTAATTTTGATCCTGTATTGGACCTTTGAACCTGAGCTTTAAGTCTTACAAAACAAAATTCAAATTTGATCTCTTAGATACTCACTTGGCATCGGATCAGAAGTTATTTTGAGGTTAGTAATCTGCTTTTATGAATGCAATATAATACGATAAAGCAACATGAATAAATCCAAACTAATTTTATAGCTGTTATCCTGTCAAATGAACAATAGTCAACCTTTTCCTTATTTGATGAATTTTTGAGAAGCTTTTTGCAGAAATCTAATAAAAAATAACTTGATTCGGTCTGCATACCTGCCACACTGAATTGGCCCTAAATATAATTTCAGCAGTTGTTATGGTTCACTTCTTTTTGGAGAGTTTTGAAGTCTGCAGTAAGTAAATTGAGAAAAGTGAAGATTTAAGTTTGTTTATAAGTTATGAATGCAATGTTGCATGGAAGACTAACTTTTTTTCTCTTCTATCTGTACAGATGGGAATGGGAAGTACATTGGAAACACTATGTGGACAGGCCTATGGGGCGAAGCAATACCATCAGCTTGGGATTCATGTGCAGAGAGCATTTTTTGCTCTTTTTTGTGTGAGCCTACCGCTTGCTGTGGTGTGGGCATACATGGGCAACATTCTAATTGCATTTGGACAGGACCCTTTCATATCATTTCAAGCAGGGAAATATGCCAGATGGATGATTCCTAGTCTGTTTGGTTATGCAGCTCTTCAACCCCTTGTAAGATTTCTGCTGTCACAAAGCATTGTCTTTCCCATGATGCTATGCTCTGCAATTACTTTGTGTTTCCATGTTCCCATGTGCTGGGTTCTGGTATTTAAAAGTGGATTAGGAAATAAAGGGGCTGCCTTGGCAAACAGCATTTCCTACTGGGTTAACGTGACACTTCTTTTACTATATATTAAAATTTCACCTGCATGCAAGAGGACATGGACATCCTTTACAAGGGAGGCTTTGCATGATATCAAACATTTTCTCAAGCTTGCCATTCCATCTTCATTCATGATCTGGTATACTACTTTAATCTTTTAGGTGCCAAATTTGGTCCAAGTTATCTACATACTACTTCATAGCATTTTTGTGGCTAATATACTTCCTTTTAACCCTTCCAAATATTCAAATTTCATAGCACGTGATGGACATTTTGTCAAATAAACCAGATCCATTTTTGTTCATCATACTATACCACAAGTTGTTAATGATGTACAGTAGATTATATTAGAATGTGTTTTTAAACTTATTTTGTTAGTTCATTATTCTCTGGGTGTCAACAGCTTGCAGTGGTGGTCCTTTGAAATACTTATTCTCTTATCAGGTCTGTTGCCCAATCCAAAACTTGAGACATCAGTTCTTTCAATCTGGTATGTATCTGTAATGTGAAAATTTTAATTATGAAGTGTGATATAAGAAGTTTAATTATAAATGAATCTTAATTAGGGTATTTTATAGTATTTGCTTCGTGTTTATCTAAGCTAGGTTTGATATTTTGCAGCCTTAACACTGCTGCTCTAGCATCTATGATTCCCTTTGGTTTTAGTGCTGCTGTAAGGTAAGTACATTTTATAGCTATCTAGTAAATTTCTACTATTTCTGTTAGTCATTTAACTTATTTAAGGAAAAAAAATAAGGATATTAGATCATCAAAGATTTAATCCAAATCATTTTCAATCAAAAAATTTCATAATGTTCACATTGCAGTACACGAGTTGCAAATGAACTAGGAGCTGGACGCTCACAAGCTGCCTGCTTAGCAGTCTATGTAGTGTTCTTTATAGCAATCATGGAGGCAGTCATGATAGTATGCCTTTTATTCTCAATACGAAATGTTTGGGGCTATGCTTATAGCAATGAAAAGGAGGTCGTTGATTATGTTGCAAGCATGATCCCATTGCTAGCAGCCTCATCATTTTTGGATGCATTCCAATTCATTCTTTCAGGTTCAGATTTACCCTTTATAGCCATATTTGGAGCTACAAACATATTCATCTTGAAGTCATGATAGCATAATAACACTTTCTGTAGATGTAATGGGTTTTTGAAAATAATATTTCAGGCGTTGCCAGAGGATGTGGGTGGCAAAAGTTAGGCGCTTATGTTAATCTTGGGGCATACTACATGGTTGGCATTCCTATAGCTGTATATTTGGCCTTTGTACTGCATGTTGGTGGCAGGGTCAGTTACCCTTTCCCATTGATTTGATTTACAAAGCTCTGAAATTTATGTTTTCAATGCTTGAGAAATAGATGAGAACTTAGAAAAGAAAGAGAGTTTATCTTACCTCTTTATAGTAAGGCTTTTGACAGATAAATAATAATTCTGAAAATAGAACTGTTATTGAAATTACAATTTTTATGTTTAACTGGCTAGACCATTTCCAGCAGCAGTCTGAGAATATAAGTTATTTTCCCTGTCATAAGGCATGCTATGAAGCATTCATATGTAAAGGTGAGACTGGTATTCTGTTCATTTCAAAATTGTTCATTCAGAATAGGATGCCAGAAACTAGAAATTGTTAATGATAGATTTCTAGGAATTAACTCAGTGTAGACATAAAGCTAACTTCACATTTTATCTCATTGTCTAGATTTCTTTGCTACATAGTTGTAGACTATGCTTCATCTGAATCCTAACTGCTAAGTAGATGCAAACTATTTTCCATCATAAGCTTGACTTGGCCGTATTTTAACATATTAACATAAAGCAATTGCCAAATTAATAAACGTGGAAGGGATTTGTTCCTAATTTTCATAGTTCCTTTCCTCTTGGCAATAGTAGGGAAAGTACACTGCTCTCTATATGCTGCAGGGAAAATGCTGGTGTTTACAAATGAAGGAATAGAATATTACTTTTTAACATTTTAATTTGTTGCTTAAGCCAAATTTTCATGGATATTTCAGGGACTCTGGCTCGGAATTATCTGTGGCCTTTTCGTACAAACAATTTTACTATTCCTATTAACAACATGTACAGGGTGGGAACAAGAAGTAAGTAGCGAATGAGGCTGTTTATTCTAAAGAGTTGACCGAAATATTGCAGCAATTTTTTTCCCCGCAATGATGGTGTATAGGATTGAGATGGTTCTATTTGAAATTAAATTATATATAAGGCAGAAGAATGAATATCGATGACACATAGCAGCCTGTAATGAATCTTATTTATATCAGACTAATTTCATTTGAGGTTGAAGTTTATCTACATGATTTAATCATTTTGATTTGATGCACATTACATGCATTAATGGAAGGTTTATGTCCACATGCACATAGCATATAGACCAACAAATTGGTTTGCTCTCAAATACTAAATCCGCCATCTTCCTCCTTATAGTGTGTTGATTTGGCCATAAATAAGAATGCTTGCTTTGAATCTAGCTGAATACTATCCATGGATGTAGTAATATACATACTATATTGTTTACTCACATGAACATTGGTTGTCTTATGGGTAGGCAAGAAATGCAAGAAACAGAGTATATTCATCATCATTACCCATAGTTACTGATGATATAATAAAGGTATGCACTTTTCATTCTGCTTTTAAGAGAAGGCTGATTTTGGGGAAATTCCTATTAAATTAAGAATGAAAAATTATGTGAGATAAAAGACATGGAAAAAAGCTTCTAAAGCAAAATGTTTTGATGTTTCTAAGCTGATCAAATAATAGGAAAAACAATTGCTGCACTGTCATAGAATACCCTTAACTTATTGTCATGAATGTTTGTCATCAAACAGGATGATAAAGACTATCGACCTTGAACGCACAAAGTTGATTTTTGGCTGCCTTCAGCTCTAAAATGTGTCAGGGTGCTTCAGCAATGAAACATTTTCCTTAATTTTTTCAATAAGCTTGATAAAGCTGGAAAAAGTGGCGTCAGTTTTGGAGATTGGTCACTTGCAACTTGCAAGTGAATAGCAAGCACATTTGTTGGGTGATAAGAAAAACTGTCAGTTTCTTCTTTAACTCTGATCAAATTCAATTTAACGTTCACAAGGTTTATGTAATTCTTCTCTAATATGCTGTTATGCATCATTATTTCCTTTATGAAACTTTTTGTAATCCATCAGGTTGTTTTGTACTATAGTTGAATTTGGTTGTATTCCATAACTTTTTTTTGTCATGATGTTTTGTATTACTATTAATGTATTTATTGATGAGATTTTGTATTAGTATCGAGATTTCACTATATATTATGAGATGCACTTCTTGTGTTATATGTTTGGATTATTAGACTAGTTCCACTTCTCTTTTTTCACTATATATGATATAGATGTACTTATTATACTTGATTCAACATTCTAGATTACTAGTGATTTCTACATCTTTATGTCTAAGTCATGTTTACTGTAGATAATTACTAGTTTAAATGTGATGATTTATGGATTCATCTAGATATTATGTCATGTTGGGTGTTTATTGCACTACTTGGGCTATTCTTTAATGGTGTAGATACACCTAATATTTCACTTGAGTGTGCAAGTACATTTTTTCCCCCAATGATGATTGATTCAAAGATCGTGACATTGGGTAAAACATGTTTGATAACCTCCATCTCACTCAAATTGAGTGTGAAATGAGTTTTATTGTCATATCCCCTAGAAACCATGTTAATTCTCTTGCATGACCCCTAGCCTCAATGTAATTTGGACTAGGGGTAGAATTTTGGATTTTACTATGTAGACCTATATATGTGTGTATGTGATAGTTGTGAACCTTTATGTTAACACTATTGAATGTGATTATATTCTAAATTTATTGCATTGATTTGTTTATACTAACTTGGACTAATGACTTGTTGGTGGACCTATGTGAGGTTTGTCATTAGTTGCAGGTACCAGGGTGCAAGATGAGGCAGATTTTGTGGTTCTGTTGGATGACAGACAAACAAACGGTAATGTCATTTTACTGTCAAGACCTTGCCCACAATTTTCGTCAACCTAGGTTCATTTAAACCTAGGACCTTACATGTCTATTAAATCGCAATTGTTTGTTTGTTTTGAGCTATGCAAAGACATCAAAATAGACTAAATTGTTTCCAATTAATTAAGGATATTGTATAATGTTATAATTTATTAATGATCGGTAAATGGATAAACATATTTAAAAATAAATACGTAATTAACTAAAAATAAATAAAATATAATTATAATGTATAGGGTTAAACAAATAGATTATACCACATAAATAAAAATTAGTTCATATTTAAAGAACCTTAGGAATGGGGCACTAGATAAATAAAAGAAAAAGTCTAAGAAAAACCCATTGAATGGCTAATGCTAAGGAACATAGAAAAAAGTGATGCATTGTGTTTGATTCCTACAGTAAGATGTGTAATATGGTAGTTGATTTAAAGTATTATTGGGAGACTAGACCTCGTGACCTCTTGCATGCAACATGATGCTTTAGCCAATCGAGCTAGGCTCATCACCCCATAAATTAAAATAATCTTAAATATAATTAAAAATATTATATTTATTGGCCCACAATCTTTTAGAGAAAAAATGATGTCATTTTCAAATAGCACAATAAATAGAATTTAAAAATGACATGAAAATACATTTGCACTATTAACCTTTTTTATAGTCAAAATGAAAAAGTTAAAAGATTCCATAGCTTACATCACACTAATATTACTATTCACAATTATTATCCAATAGAATGATAGATAAATTAGTTTTGTATTTAATAAAAAATTTAAATATATATATATATATACATTAGAAATTTTGGTTACACTATTTTAATTCTATTATCTAATTGGTTCTTTTGCTGACAACTAATAAATTGGATGAATGCATTAGTATACCTCCCTCTCGCAAGAACTAATAAAATAAGAGCAAAAGCAAATAAAGAAGGAAAGAGAATGAGGAATTCATGGGAGAAGAAGGGTGAGGAAAGGACAAAAGAAATTAATGGTGGAAGAAAACTCATGCCAAGAGACAAGAATTTATGGAGAATGGTGTAGGTAAGGGAGAGAGAGCAAAAGAGAGGTCATCCATGCCATTAATAGGCATGGCACCCCAGTTCCATGGTTGACATTTTGTAGGATGTGGAGATGAGAGTTGTGCCTGCCATAATAATAACCTCAGGACCCTTGAAAAATGGACGCCAGGAGCTTGATAAGGAGCAAAGAGAGGAGGTGAAAGAATAGGAAAGTAGAACAAGAAAAGACCAAGGAAAATTTCCTCTCTATTTTGGACACTATACATTTGGGTGCCTCTAATCCAAGCTTTTTATCCTTTCCAATCGTATTTCTTTTGGTTTAGAATATTGTCTCCATAGAAGAATTAACCTTGTTGTCTTGGAATCATTTCAAAATGTTAGGAATGGTCTGTGAAGTTAAAAATAAACTTATTTCTCCTCTATTCTCTTACTATTAGTTGGTTTTAATCAAGTAATGTTTTTGTTCCTTAAACTGAGGATTAGTGTATAGATTTTCTTTAGAAATGGCTTTGCAACTTAGCATTAGATTGGACTTAGGCTCTAGATCATACTCATCCTCTCTTTTGTTTATAATGGAGTCCAATGTAAGTCTATGGGAATCTATGTTATTGAATAGAGAGTTGAAAGATAGCTCAAAACCCCAATTTCAAAGAGTCTCTTTGAAGCAAACCCTAATCTTTATACCAAAACTTTTCCACTTTAGCACTGCAGGTGGTAACCCTTACACCCCAAATTTCAAGATTCATAACATGACTGCTATTGAATGTGATCTATTGTGTCTGTGCCACTAACCTTAGGTTCTCAAACCTTAATTACTATGCTATCTGAATATGGGTGCTATGCATGAATGAGTTTGAGGATGGGCAACAAGGGGTGGTTCTACAACCATGATATATAGGACACCAATATTAGAAAATTGCCTCTGTCTACTTTTTCATATCTATTATTCTATTTAATTAACCCATATAGCAAGTATCGTAATAGTAACCAAGTAAGTCATAAAAAGGTAGTCATTGGTTGTTACCATACATACATACATACATACATACATACATACATACATAGATATATATATATATATATATAGGAAGTGGAAGGAATAATTAAGCAAACAAATATATTTAATGTAGAAACAATGGAACCTTAAAGTAAGTCACGGAATGAGTGATAAAGCCATTCTCAAATTTTATCACCACAACTACTAGATACTCAATTCATTTCCACCTCTAATCTGCCCTTTTTTAATATTTCTTACTCAAGAAGGTGGAAGGATAGGTCGTTTGTGATGTTCATATATAAGACTACCTAAGAGTACTTTATATAACAACTAGATCCCTAAGTCAATTATGATGTTATGTTGTATGTTGGGCATTATGAACGCTGGACATTAAAACCTTATACTACTTTCATGCATACCTTGATAAGATTTCTAAATCTAAAGATTACTGTTATGTATTGTTGGTTGCTAGGACAATCTTTACTAATCAAATGGATAATTCTGTTATGTATATGAGAAAACAATTACCCGCCAGCCCTTTCCATGAAAATATACTTGGATGGATTGAATAATAAGTAGGGGTTCATACATAAACTATCGAAAATCCCTTATCTTAGCATTTTCATCCATTATCATAAGCTAGCCATCACAACCATCATCATATCCTTGTTATCAAAATCCCCATCAAATCCTTGCTTAGGTGATTATCCAAGCCTAGAAGCATATTCAAGCCTTGTCTAAGTGATTATCCAAGCTTAGGTAAGAAAAATCATCCTCTATCCAAGCCTTAGTCAGGTGATTATCCAAGCTTGTGAGAAACTCCAAGCCTTCCCTAGACGATTATAAAAGTATAGTCTAAGAAAACCCCATTATCATCAATCAATGATCTAGTTTAGCTTGAGAAAATATTGGTCTTGTATCTCCCTTTTCATCATTATCCCCTTTTCCATCCATTTTATCATTGTTCGTTTTCCATCCATTCTATAATTATCCCCTTTACATCGATCATCTAAAATCCAAGGTCCAACCAGTCATCCTTAATCATCATCATTCCATTTCATCATTCCTAGGTCTCTCTCTCTCTTGGATTCCTATTGTAAGGTGTTGGCCCAGACGATATGACTAAACACAATATTAAGCAATGAATTCTGGGAATACATTGTCTCAGGAAATTGAACTTGAATTGAAATCAAATGCACACTATTACAAATCCAATTGCTTGACAACCCTTTTACATCACATAGTGTCACACATTAATTATAGAGACATTAGTGCCATAATAGTAGCATAGATCACGACCCAGCTAGTCAGAGAATATTGAAAATGTCTAGCAGGACCCAGGAATTGATATTTTGAAAATGCTCGATTGCTAATTGGATGGCCCGATCTGAATATTCTGGATGTAACTAATCATTCGACACTACTACATAGAGGGGCGCTTTAAGACAATATTTAAGACAAATTTTGAGTTAATTGTCTTAATTTGAGACAGAAAAAACTTGCTTATTGTTTTAAATAATGTCTTTAAGCGAGTGTATTAAGTTAATGTCTTAACAAATTGTCTCTCTAAAGACAAAATGAAATAGAAGTATTTTTATCTCTTAAGAGACAATATGTCTTTATCCCAACTATTGTCTCTCTAAAGACAATATGAAAAATTGTATTAAAAAAATAAACAATTTATTTTAAATTATTTTTTAGTGTAGTTTTCAACATTCAATATTTCTAGATTCTTGTCGTCCTCCTATTCGCTAGAAGGAAAACATATTTTTCACAACTACATCCACTCAAAACAACTCAACACATCATATGACCTACATTTAACATGAGAATCCTACTCCAAGATTGCTTGAATGAGACATAACAAAGGATTCATAAATGAAATCACAATTTCTACATCAAATCACTCCTTGCAAAAATGAAACAAGAGAACTAAGAAGGAACCCTGCAACCATTTTATTGATTTTGAAAGGAGTTTTGTTGTTACAATGATTTTCTTTGAAAAGAGTTACAAGACAAGCTTTTTGCTGAGCAAAAAGAAGAAAGAACTAAAAAATAAAAGTCCTAAGAGAAGCCTTTATAAAGATAAATCCTCAAATTAGAAACTTTCATTGAAGAAAGGGCTGCTAATTCTGATAAACTGCTGTAAACACCTTGAAATTAGCTTTCAAACTAAAGGAAATAACTGACTTGCTAATCTGGACACTTTCCTCTGTTGTTGCAAACAACTGATGTGTTTCTAATTTCATTTTCAAATTCCGCCCTTGCCAAAATCAATGCAAAATTCCCCAAAAATTAGGACCCTTGAGTAGTGTTTCAAATCTGAGAAATCTTGCCACTGTTAGAAATTCACCTTTGTGCCTTCATTTTCTTGGTATCTCAGAGATAATGGAAACCATGCATTTGCACCTTGGAGTTAACATTTGCACACACTAAAGGCATCATAATGACTATAACTCCTTTCACTCATCACTGCCCTCTTTTGAAGAATAACACTGTAACCTTTGACTTGCTCAGTTATGCTTCTATGAAACAAAGCTATGAAACTCAGAATTATAAAACTCTAAAGCACTTTCATCAAACAAATCTACTACCCCTTACATTACTACAACAATCACTGCAACTTATTTCTGTGATCCCACTTGCATGATGAGCCTGAGGAACATTGTGACTGTGTTTTTCTTTACAATAGGTATGCATTAGGCAAGGCTACCATTGGGGTTGTACTTACATGAAGATATTGGCTATTGAATAATGCATTTATCCCCTTCCTTCAATGAGCCTCATAACAATGCCCCTCCATGCAAATTAAGGCTTCAAAACACAATGACTATGGTAGAACACTAATCTACAATATGACTATGAAGTTGCTCAGTAATGGATTCAATGGTGATAAGACTAAAAGGTGCAGCATCGACAACACTGCTTGCAATGATATTCTATTTGTTCCTTCTCTAATGCATGTTGTAATCTACAATAGGTTAAAACAAACCAGGTTACAAATTGAAAGAACACAAAACAGTAAAGCACTAGGCATTTCAAGAATTATGCTAAGAATGAACACAAAATGACTACAAAGAATAAGACAATGCACCACCATGAAGAGTATGCAAAATGAACAGAAAATGCTCAAAGCTTTAGTTGCTAAGAATGTTAGAAAATAAGATGAGCAAAAAATAATTAGTACAATGTAGCATCCTAAGATGTTAAAAGGAACCCACCCCAGGACCATCATCACGACCATTGGCTCCCAGTAATTGAGCACTCAACACTCGGTTTGTTTGTAACTTTAATTGATATTCCTATACCAAAAGACAAAACTCATTGAATACTTTGGCATGGCCATATGAGAATAGAAAACGAAAAAAATATCATAACTCTGCATCTTCTCAAATATATGGAAAGGCACAATGACAACAAACTGAAGCTCTCTGAAAAGCTTGGATCATCTTCACCAAAAGGAAGGCTTCCACAAAAGAATCTCACACATGGGAACACATCCAAATACAAAATCTGTTACATGTATCTAAACTTTTAAAGCAAGAACAGTACTACTTCAGATAATCCCTGTAGGTAGGATATTTTACTGCCTATACAATGTTTTCATCTTTTCCCACAATATATAGAGTAAGTGCAAAATTGTATTATTCACTCTCCCAATCATTTTCAAATTCCAATCCAAATCAGTTAATATAGTGCCCTTCAACACAAAACCACATGATCTCAAAAGACTATATACCATATAGACAACCATGCCAGAATTTTCATGGAAAACAAAATTAAAAACAATTCTAATGCACCCTTTTCCCAATACCTAATAAACCAAATCAAACTAGATATTACTCCACACACCCACAAAACTATCTCCACAACAGCCCAGACCCACCATCCATTCCAAGAGTTATGAATACAAACAATTTCCTCTAATTATCTTTGCAATTATTGGCAATAAGATTAATAGTTTATACTACTAATAATAAAATAAAATCATTTCCTAACATGCAAGTTAAGAAGATCAGTGAAGCGAATACAGTTACACACAAAGATCAGTTTTGATTTTACATTAATTGTAAAAGTTGAAAACAAAGATTGCAAGAAGAATTGACAAAAAAAACCCTAGAAGCCCCCATCTATATGGCAATCATAATGAACTTGTAATAACAAAAAAGACATCAATGAACAATATGCCTGAAAGATGAACAATCAAAGTTTTTTTTTTTTTTTTTAAGTTAACATTGGTGGGTCAGATCATACCATTTACTCGAAGATCAACATTTTGTGGCCAATGCATCCTAAAAGGTACTTTATCATTTAGGAGAATGCACCATACCTAAGAACACATCATTCAAGCAAATGATTTTTTTAATATACATCACAAAAAAACACAAATTTCATCATCTCGCACAACCCTCCATCCCTAGCCATGTCTTACTCATGCACATATGTAGAATTCCACTAGATGTATTCAGCAGATTAGATAAATATATTTCCTCCATTAACAAATATCTACATCCAACATATTGATAAATAACCATGAATAACAAAACATAGAAACATTGAAGCACAATTTTGTTAGCAAAGCTCTAGAAATTTATAAGATGCATGAGAAGATGAGAAGGACCTTTGGTAAACCAAAAATGCTAAACCATACCAAAATATATGGTGAACTACTCCATTTTAAAGAAATAAATAAATCATGCAAAAACATCCAAACCAAAGGACATCTAAGAATACCAATGTTGTTTCCAAGAGAGTAGTAATAGATACAAGTACTATACGCCAATTTTTAAAATAGATACTTCTAGGAATAGTACACAAATAAAAAAAATACATTGTTTCACCTCTCTAAAATTCACATACACTACTTCTAGGAAGAAGGAATCAATCCAAATAATCAGATTGCTTGTCCTCTCTAAAACTCGCATACTCTAGCATCAATTGGACAACAAGCTCCACAATGTGGAGGCTTTCTACCTCAGAGCCTATATAGATCCCTATCCAAAAACCATAGAAAGTCATTCTACCACATCCACTATAAAGGTAAGGAAAATTATCATTTAGTGAGCAGTTCCTGAGGAGCAGGAGGACTGACCACCCATACCATCTATAGGGCCTCACATCTTTGACTCAGTACCAAAACTCGATGAAAACTTGACAAAACTTGACTAATTTTAAAAAACATTGAAAAGTTGTGGATTTTAAGTAGAGAAATTCATACATTGATCTTTGTACTAAATTTGCCTGATAGATTTTGTCTCCATGTTACTTCTATGTTTCTCTATCTAGAATAAATGACGATCAAAAGACTGTAGCTATTTGTAAATGCCTTGGTTTTACTTGGCTTGAACCAATCAACTAGCCTCTTTTATATCAATATCAACACAACCAAATATCCACTTTTACCAAGGCTCTAAAAACTTAAATTACAATGAAATTTTTTCATAAATTTGAAAAGCACATTACAAAGAAATGAGAATATGAGAAATCACAAAAGAGATTTTTTCGGTGGTAACATAATCACTAT
This sequence comes from Sequoia sempervirens, assembly GCA_007258455.2. Lineage (NCBI taxonomy): Eukaryota > Viridiplantae > Streptophyta > Pinopsida > Cupressales > Cupressaceae > Sequoia > Sequoia sempervirens. The sequence goes on from VDFB02379301.1 coordinate 71,692, forward strand.
CCCACTCAGAAAATGCATAAAACACTTACTCAAAAATGAATTTGAACTTTTTTGTCTGATCACTAAAGCATTCTACAATTTCTCTAGTGAGGGTAATCATAATCTCATCCCCAATTGTCTTATCTAGAAGACACCCAATAGACTGATTACTTATGAAGCATATGCCACAAATAAGAAATAAACAACTAGCACTTGCACCTATAGTAGGTTCAAGGGATAAGCTGATAGGAAATTAAAGGTAAATTTTAGACGTATTTTAATATAAATTGTGGAAACATGCAAGTACAAATCCACTATATTTTTTATAAACTTTTCTGAATATTTGAAGTCTTGTTCTTTGTATTGATCAAAATAGATTATAATCAATGAGCAGCCATTAAAGAGAGGTTGTAGAGAGAAGGGGAATTGATCTACAGATCTAAGAATACAAAATATACAAATAAATATTCTCTTAAATTAAAGCATGGAATTATAATAAAACACAAACAACAATTTGACTATACAAAAAAAATGCAAAATTTCTCTTTTCATTTATAGTGCAAAATACTATTTTCAAATCTAAGTTTATAAAAAAATGATTAAGGAACATCTATATGTGAAGAAAAAGATACAAAATTGCAATTTTGGCAAAAAAAAACTAAGAAAATATAACTGAAATTTCTGTATAGTATAGGATGAAATTAGAACTTTGTGCAATTGTATGTTTCCTTGCTTTATAAGACAAGATCTTCCAACCTCCAAATTTTGTGTTTGTTTATATTTTACATGTTCTATTTTCTTATATTTTATATAGTTGTATTTTAATTGCTGAATTGTTTAGCCAGACCATATTTAAGGAATAGCTGTGTGCAATTTTTTACATCAACGTTTGAGGATCAATCTCCATGATCCATCATGGGGATGATAAGCAGCAGAGAGAGAATAAATTCTCTTTCTTGCTGCTTATCATCTGATAATGAATCATGAATTGTCAAAAACGATGATATTAAAAATGCTACCGGTGTCTAGAAAATATAGTTCCCTCTATCATCGGGCTGTGGAAACAAAATCTTGGTGTTGTATGCCTTATATATTTTTTAATTAAGTGGGACAATTAAATGTATTCTAGATTTTGTTATTTTGATTTATGAAATTCCAATATATTAAATCCAAATTGCACATATGAAAAATCAGATAAGAAAAGCATTATTATATTTCCAAAGCCACTTAGAAGCTATACAATTATAGTGGGGGAAGCCACTTAAGCTTGACTAAAACAAAGAACTCATAATAGAATTGTACTTTTGACAGTTCAATGTTTGTATGCTAAATCAATCTATATATATACTGGGAAGAAGCAAAAGCAATCTCAATCTCAAAATGTCGTTTTTACAAAGCAACTAATTTTTATTGGCTTCAATTTGGATTTCTACTGAGCTCATTAAAATTCAGAGTAATCTCAAACATAAACAATATAGATTTCTACTGGCTTCATTAAAATGTTGTTTGTACAAAGCAACTGATTTTATGAAAATGCATAAAATTAGTATACTCACAACAATCAATAAACAATATGGACCAAAGAACAAAGTTTGCCCTATGGTCTAAGTAACAGCAGCTGGCTTTGACAACAAATGTGGAACTGATGTAATCTCAAACATGGAGTAACTTGTAGCTCTTAACTTGAGATACTATTTCCTTAAACCTGTATTAAATTCTACTTCAAACATAAAAAAGAAATCTCAAAAGATAATTGAACTCATTACTTCTGAGTTGAAATGGTTAATGAAATATATCATGGAATTAAAAAGAAAAAACAAAGAGAAATATGAAGTCATTTATTTTATTGACTCATGCAAGTGATGCAGGAGTGTCCTCGACAATCCTCGTCAACAAACTATTAAATGAATACATGAATAAATAAATGTTCTTGACTTTATCTTTAAATCATTATCAGGCAGTTATCTTGTCTTCCACGGTTCCAAGAGCTTAATTTAATCCCCTAGTAACTGCCATGTATAACTGGAGACAAGCATACAAAGGTCAAACTTCTAGTAAAAAGGGGCAAAATTCCTCTATAATACAGTTCCCCTACATTTCCGACAGGAGTGCAATATCTATAGTTGATAGAATAAATATATATATATATGGAATGGGTTTTTGGAAATGATCTTTTTAAATTGGCAACTGAAGTAAGATTCATTTTACAACAAGAAAACTTAAGAGCATGACTGTAAAAAGATCCTATATTTTTTACTCATTTTCTGGGGAAAAATGAAATGTACTTTTTACTCTTTGGAAAACTCAAGTGTGTCAAAGATACTTGGTGTACCAAAATTTTGTACATGTGGTGCCCTAAACTACTCATGATTTCCTTGTCAAAATTATACAACTGGATTCATCTATGTCTTTAGACTTTTCAACTGCATAAGTATGAATCCCTCCTTTCACACCATTATCTATACTAAGATTGATATTTTCATCTATTGTATATATATTTTGTAATTCCATTCCCAGCTATACCGAAGCCGGGTAAATAGAATCAGCAAACCCAATGTACTTAATCCAAGTTAAAAAAATCACCAAAAACTATACCAAACCTAGTTAAAAAATATATGGAAAACCACCATACATAAACTTTGAAGCCAAATTCAAACCAGCAAACTTCAGCAAGATATAGGGTACATATTAGAGCATAGATTACCTTAAATGCACAATCACACCATGACAACTAAAATAGGTTTATCATGAATTGTCTGGTTATGCAAAGAAAAAGTGTAATTCTAAATTTATAGAGAAAGGGATCCTTATAATTGGTCTTAACTTACTATAAAAGCTTATAAATATGGCTATGCAATGTTTGTTACTTTATACAGAAATTCTAAGAAAAATTTAGACAACCATGATGTTGTTTCAGAAATTGACTAATACTAGGGAATTTTATCCGCACCTTGACATAATATTATTAGATAACTATACCATGTTCATAAAATCTTCTCATCTCTTTACTTTCAACACATCCAAGCAAAAGAAAAAAAAAACTATTCAATTTTTGACAAAGCTGCCTGAAATTTCTATTACAGTAACATGGACAATACCCACAATTTTTAGTATCTTACAATTATATAATATAGTTGTAATCATATTTATTTACTTAGATATTCTAATTTAAATGACCTTCTTGCTTGTACCCTAGGCCTCCAAATAACTATAGTTTTTGAACATCCATTGAAATCCATATTTAGTTCTATTTTCCTATGGTATGATCAAGATCCATATGCTATGAACTTTTTGATTTGTTTGAATTCTATTTACAATTCATGCTTCTAAAACTAAAACTTTCTATTCCACAATGAAAATTAATTGAAAAGAAAATCAAAATAAGTAAATAAAGTATAGTAATGTCCACAAATCAATAAAAAAATCAATGGCACTAGAAAGGTACAGCTGCAGCTTAGAATACTAAACAAGATTGGAAGAGTTTATATTAGTTAGTTCAACAGTAATTGTGTATATGAAGTTAGATTTGGATCTCTACATAAATACCTTATATATTTACCACAACGCATAGACAATTTAGAGTAGATGAACAAGAACAACATGCAAGACTTGGATATAATGAACTGTATAAATAAACTAAACAGCAGGAAAAAACCATTCATCCACAACGCCATATATATGTCAAATATTAAGCAGTACTTTGCATGGGGAAAAAACAAAAGCTAAAATGCCTATTCTTTATCGTACTCTAAATCAAATCCATGACCATCCATTACTTCTAACACAGTCAAACAACATCCAACCTGCGGAACATCACTTGGAATATTCCTATTCTAATGCAGATAATTTATTTTCTTCTTTGGTGTCCCCAATCTCTGGATGGTGAAGGGTAAGGCATCCATCCATCCACAAAGCTAACAAAGAAAATGCGAACCAACAAATGAAGAAAGGCAACAAAATCTTTTTCCAGAATTACCTAGAACAAACCTCATGAAGGGTGAAAACTTGAAGTAAGTTAAAAATCAAAATATGAAATCTAGGCTTTGAGACAACATCACAACAGGGGTAGCTTTTCTTCTAGTTCAAGAAGCAAGTAGTTTAGTTATGCATAAAAAAATAGTTGAGAAGCTTGGTCTTGAATATGTGGCTCTTGCCAAAGAAGTTGTGCAGCTAGATGGAATAAAGTGGGGTTTAGGTCACTTCCAACATAGAAGAAAGTCTAGAACATTACACTTTGATAGGAATGAAAACTATAGGAAAGGCTTATCAATTGAGGAAACTGGGCTGAAGCCTGACCAGGATTAATATATGGTCTAGATTAATCCAAGTTTGGCTTAGTTTTTATTCCATCCCAGCTTCACATTTCTCAAGAAGTAACACAAGGGATAACATAAAATTGAACTATTTCACAAATGCTAAGAAAGTACTCAGTTTTCCCCAAATGAAATGGGCTTTGTAAAAATCTTTTTTTTGTGGTAACTTAGTGGGTTCTCCCCAATTTCTCCCAAAGTTCACACATGGTCTGGCCTGGGCCTGCAAATTCAGCTCTAGCCATGTGGCTGATTCTAGGATGAAGCCTGACCAGGATCGATATATTTTCTAAACCAATCCAAGTTTGGTTTGGTTTTTATTCCATTCCAGCTTCACATTTCTCGAGAAGTAACACAAGGAAGATAACTTAAAATTGAATTATTTCACAAATGCTAAGAAAGTACTCAGTTTTTTCCAAATGAAATGGGCTTTGTAAAATATTGAAGTGGATCATCTTTCAGAAGTATAGTGTTAGTCTTAAATGTAAAATACGAGTAAAATGTTAGTCTTAAATGTAAAATTTTGAATTTTTCCACAAATGGAAGTTTTTTTTTTCTTACCAAGAAATTCATCAATTTTTTGCAGTCACTTAAATTAAGACAATAAAAAAAGAGAAATTTTCACAATTTAATCCAAAAATCTGGAAGCTAACAAGAAATGTACCTGAAGCCATTAACAGTTGCAGGCGAAGAAGCTCCCCAATTGAGTAGGGGGAAGCCATGAGATGGGCTTTGCTACAACGACTTAAACTACTGGTGGGGTGTATTTGGACTAGCGGGGAAAAATTCCAATGAATGTGAGGTGGGCATGAGAGAAAATTCTAGATTGGGCACTTGCATTACATTTTTATCCTGTTTTACCTTCCAGCTTTCTACTCTATCTTTCTAGGCAATGCTTCCAACTCGATAGATATTTGAGTCTTTTGAGGGGTCCACAACCATCATTTGAACTGTTAAAAGCAACATTAACTCTACTTTTAGCAATTATGGCCTAAAAAACTGTAAAATGCAATCTTCCAAAATGTGAGAATTTTTTTACTATTTCGTAGTCTTGAGAATAAATTTGGTGAAATCCCTAATGTTACAATAAAACCTTCAAAAATACTCCAAAGGACCTCAAACCAAAATTGAAGTTTCTCCAATGTGACCTTAATAAACAGTCCAAATTTTATAATTTTATAAGTAAAATTAAGAGAGATGTGCACTTCACAATATGACCTAAAAATTTAAAAAAATTGCATTGACTCTTGCCTTTTAAATGTCACGATCATGCTCTAATATCACTTGTAATGAAATAGCTTCCACAATAGAAAAATGCAATAACAAATACTTCAAAATATAATAGAAGTACTTGCAAATGCCTAATAATAATAAGCCACTTCAATGGGACAAACCTTAAAAACTCTTCATTTAAAAATAGAATACATAATTTGATGATAATCTATTATTCACTTCTCTTGTATATATCATACTTATACTTTGGATGTCACCCAAGCTAACTAGAATACCAATATAAGGCTATATAAATGATTACATAACTTAATTAAAGTTTATGCTAACCATAAATTGGCTATAGATAACCCAAAACAATCAATGGGTTAAGGGTATGTAATGACATGCAACTCCATAAAGGAAACCAAACAATTTATAAACCTCATCCATATTTTCGGAATCAAAGTGAGGTGCACAGATACTTCAGACTGCAGTACTGTCAACTGCTGCCATGTCAAAGAAATTATGTGTATTTATGGGGTGAAGTAAGTTTTCACTTCTAAGTGGTAGAACAATACAATAATATTTAATTTAAAGGAAACAACCAACATCCCTTTAGTGTTGTGTGATAAATTAACATCAGTCCATTAGTGATATATCAACATTCCTCTGCCTTTAAGCTCACCTCCTTGACATGGTGACCAAATTCTTCAACTAGATTCATATGCATCTCTTAGACCAAAAGAACATCCTTAGTAAAGAATCCTCCACTGGTGAATTCTAGCAAACACCAATCTAAGTCTGAGGAAATACCTAGGAGGTTTCACAACAATTACTGTATTGTTCTGAGATCTTACAATGTAAACCTTCCAAGAGTCAGGTTACATTGGACTTTAAAAATACATCATTGGGCCCCTCTACGTGCAATGCAAGTTAGAATTGAATTGACTATTCTTACATCTAGATAAATATCAAATTCTTTTGACTAAAAATTGTTCTCACTTGGAAATGAACAATGCATTTGATTCAACCTACATTCACTAAATTTTGATGATAATGTGCACTGCAAATTAATTCATCTTATTTATTTTTTGGCCTATGGATAGTTGTTCCAATCCTTGTAAAGCCTCTTTTGTTATACCAGAATGGTGCAACCTTAGGGCCTTCTGTTTGACTCTGAAGATGGTGTTAAGTATAAACCAAAGGATATTTTTCTTTCCACGTTTAGATAGTTGAACTAGTAGCTTTTGTCTATATATAGGCATTGATCTTGTCTGAAGTTATGGTGAAACTCAGCATTAACAAGTACTGAAGAATGTGCTTTAGTAGAATATATATTCACTTACACTAATGAAAAAATTTCCTGTTTGACTAATCAAACACAGCAAGTGGAGGTGTGTTGATTCCTCTCCAAGACTTGTTTGTGAGAATTGTGGAAGGGTTTTACCTTGTTAAACTCAATTTTATTGTAGAAATTTAAGCAATAAGAAATACTTCTTTGATATTTTATCAATCACATTATATAGATAACTTGATTCTTCTTAAATTTTATCATTATTTGATGGAAAAGTTGGCATCAGATTTCCAATATATTCTTATTGATCATAATTTCATGATCATGGAGACAACAGTGCATTGTTAATTAAATAATTTTGTGATGCTTGAAATTATATTGTGTTGCCCATTGTGCATCACAAATTTTACTTATTTTTTTTGCTCGCAGGGATATGAAATCATTCAAAATTATAAGTGTAAAGCTATGCAATTGTACAAGTTGTACATGCATTCTACTGTATGCAATATACATTATCCAGTCTATGTAATAATAAAAGCAGTGCTTTGTAGTTCCATTGCACATATCCAATTATATTCGTAAGTAGTGTTTATTACATATTGATTTATGTTCAGTGCATACTTAAAGATTTGGGTGCACCTCACTATCATCTTAAAGGTATTTTCCCTAATGATGAGTGAGACAGGTCACTTGAAACTTCAGGATTAAAACCAGTTTGATCCACCAAAATTAGTTAAAGTAATTATGTGATCAGAAGATTTAACTTTTGGAATGATATGTTTCCTCCTTGCATGTCGAAAACTAAAATATTAATGTACATCTTATATAATGGAGCATGGTGCATTTTGGTAGTCGTGCATAAAGATACCCTAGAAAGCGATGGAAAAAGATGAAAATGCCATGCCAAACATCAGAAAAACAAGATTGCAAAGTCTGGTCAAGGTCTCCTTGTGCTAGCTTGGACAGAGGGGAAAGGATGAAATTGTAGGATCACAGTCACTCACAAAAATCAACTACTTTTATTTTGAAATTCTCATGGATAGTAAATTCAGAAAATATAATTTCATTGATTATCCATCAACTGAAAATTATTGTTTCAATGTAAAATTTCTGTAAATTGTTAGGAATGTGTAGTATGCTTTGCATAACACTTCACCACCTCAATGTGGGGCATGGGGTGCAAAAACATGAATAGTACAATCAATT